>JADRCD010174756.1:0-62221 GCA_019843815.1 Montemys delectorum | reverse complement strand
AGAGAGAGAGAGAGAGAGAGAGAGAGAGAGAGAGAGAGAGAAAGAGAGAGAGAGAGCAAAGAGTAGAAGAGGTTTCCAAGAGAGGAAAAATTCATCCTTGTGTGGTTTTTAGAGGACTATGTCAGAAGCTAGACCAAGATTAGGGTAATGATCTTGGAATTAGTAAGCATTCTGGGTTATTGCAGGCCAAGCCAATTGAGCGTCCACCTGATCTATGCATATCCACTCTGGACCAACCATGATGATGATCATGTGCAGATCACAAACTGCCAACCGAAGCACAGGTTACTACAATCCATCTATGACTAGTTCTTCATCCCATCTATGAACTGTTCTTCATTAGCTGCTGGCCGTGTCTATCTGCTACCTGTTAGTCATTGACAAGTGTTGCTATTCTTTGACCTTTAATGTGTTCAAGAGCTGGTGATTATATTACACTCTGTTTCTGTGATGACAACCAGTAAATACCTGCATCTGCTCTTCTTAACTCGTTTCCTACAGAATATTCTGAGTACAGGATTTCTCTGGAGCTATTCTGACTTAGTTTATTACTAACTGTATTTAATGCAAATTATCTGAAAATGCCTTACACATGCTCACTTGAGGTAGAGTTGGGGAGCCATCATCGCCATCACCACCATCACTAACATCACTGGCTTGGCTTCTCAGAGCCTCTGTATGTCTTCAATCAGATCTGCTTAGCTACTGTAACCTGACCAACTATGGGTCTTTGTTTTTAATTCTTGGTATTCCCAAACTCACCATTTTAACCTCCTAATAGTGCCATCTCCTATGACAAAGCCTTGAAATGCATGAATCTGTGGGCACCAAACCTATTCAAAACCACCACAGCATATACTCTTCAAGGCACAAGAAGAGGTGCTTAGAAACAGAAAGGGAAATAGACAACATGGAGTTTTCAGGAACTGCAAGGAAAATAAATTACAAGACTTGAAAGCTGAGTATTTTTTAAAGTTCAGATTGTACAAGAATTAGCACCGTAGGAAGATTTATCTCACATGTTTTGAAAGCAATTTTTATTCCAGGGATGAGACACAAAAGGAAGAGTTTTTAGACAAGGCACAAAATGGTCAGTTCTATAATTTATAGAATAGATTTGATTAACATTATTAGTAATGATGGACTGGAAGTGATAAGTGAACAGGAAGAAAGATTGTGATCTAATGAAACCAAGACAATAAAGAGGTGTCCTGTAGTCTTACAAAATATTTGCATCCCTTAGAAAAAGTCACCATGCTCCTGCCTCTGGACACTTAAGTTAGGGAAAAGGAACTTTTCTGAACAATGCAGTCTGTGGGAACTCAGGTGTAAAGAGAGATGATTTGCAAAAGCAGAGATATCTTTTCTTCGACAGGGGGTGAAGCTTAGTAGGAGATTCTAGCTTCAGTCACTCTGTTATCTAGCTGTCTTTGCTCAAACCATGAACTTCACAGGTCAATGAGAAATGGCAGTGGTGATACAGAGGGAATGGATTCATATAGCATCAACAGAAAGCAGCAACTGATTGGATAATGGGTTGATATGCCTGCGATGATCTCACATCCCTGCCTTGTATTCTAGAATACAGACGAGTGAGTCTGGACTCTAAACCAAAACATCCAGGTAAGCTATTGTTGTGGCTTCTTTCTTTTTAGAAAGTGTGGTCTGTTAGAATAGAGAATGGTTTATTCAAACAACAACCCCAATTGAATGGCATTCAGGAGATAGCTTAGCAATAAACCTTTAGTCCCTTATAATAGACCATGAAGCAGTCCCTTCTTTACCTGCCTCTTCTTTATTTCTTTTTCTCTTCCCAATGCTAAGGCCTTGTACGTTTGGGCAAGTGCTATTCCTTTAAGCTATGTCTCTAACTGCCTTCCCTGCAATTCCCAATTTCTATTCCACTCAAACATATATTTCAACTAAGACTTGTGAACTGGACATTTTCATTAGAGATTGAGATCTAGAAGACAGCAAAGGGAAACTGAGGTAAGTCAAACCAATGAGCACATGAGGAATGATGATATAATCCTGTATGTATTAGTCAGGGTTCTCTGGAGTCACAGAATCTCTCTCTCTCTCTCTCTCTCTCTCTCTCTCTCTCTCTCTCTCTCTGCACATATATATAAAATGGTTTACAGGCTGCATTCCAACCAATCCAAAAATGTCCAGCTGTGAATGGAAAGTCTAAGAGTCTAGTGGTTACTGCTCAGTCCCACATGGCTGGGTATCTCAGTTGGTCTTTTGTATAAGTTGGAAAACCAAAGTATGGATGTGTTGTCAAAGTGAGTACAAGCAGGCAAAGAAGGAACAATCCCTTCCTTCTTGTCCTTATATAGGTCTCCAGCAGATGGTACGGCCCAGATTAAGGGTATTCTTCAAAATCTGCATTAAAAGTGTGTGTCCATTTGGACCAAAAACATATGTCATCCCACCTCGAGCTCTGGACTGAAAACCTGTGTCTTTCAGCCTCAAGATCCATATCAAAGGCATGTTGTCTCCCTGCCTCAAGATCCATATCTCAGGTGAGCCATCCATTTCTGGATTATAGTTCATTCTAGATATAGTCAAGCTGACAACCAGGAATAGCCATCACAGTGTGGGTTGATGGGTTTTTTGAAAACAGTTTAACGAACAAGTTAAAAGTAGAACAATGAGGCTGGATACGGCGACCACAACTATAATCCTAGTACTTGAGGATAGAGCAAGAGGACAAAGAACATGTGAGTTCATATAAGTTGGAACTCAGTCTAGTCTACATGGTGAGTTCAAGGGCAGACAGGTTACATAAGGAGAACATGTCTCAAAAATAATAAACAAACAAACAAAACAAAAATCAAGAAGAAAATGGATGAACGGGGATGCAAAGAGGGTTCAGCAGACAGCACCACAGGAGTAAAAAAGAGAAAACTGGAGGCACTCTCTTTTTTTGTTCTATAATTGTAACTCTCTTTTTTTTACTTCAGAAAATGTCAGTTTAGTATCACTTTTTTTGTTGTTGTTGTTCTTTTGAGACAAGGCTGTCCTGGAACTCACTCTGTAGACCAGGCTGGCCTCGAACTCACAAATCCGCCTGCCTCTGCCTCCCAAGTGCTGGGATTAAAGGTGTGCTCCACCGCTGCCCAGCTTTAGTATCACTTTTTAAGCAGTGCATTGGTGGTGGTCATGATGATTTCCTTTAGTTTTGCTGTTGGATTGTAGGTGCATCAAACATTTTGGATAGTAACTTCTTATCCAATGTGTTTTGGCAAGTGCTCTCTCCTATTTTGTTTGCCCCTCACTTGGTTTGATTGTTCCTCTTACTACATATGCAAGCAAACATCCTGAAGTCACTCCTGAGGTCAACAGCAATCAATGACTGCAAATGTCTTGCAAAGGATGGTGTAGACATCACTGAGAATAAAGTGCTAGACTGACAGGAGAGTAACTCCCAGAGATGTGTGCACAGGGAAGGGACCAACCCAAGAGACCTAGGCACCTCTTATCCATCAGTCTCCACTTGCCACTACTCCCCAGCTGCATCCAAGATGTGTGTGCACTGTCCTCCAAGGACCTGACACAGCAAGAGAACCTGTCAATGGGAAGACATCTGGTCCTGTTTCTGGGCTGTCCAGCTCCTAAGTAACAGCCCAATGACTGAGATTTTGTAGGTAGATTGGGAGAGTCTGTCTTTGGGATACTGTCGTCTGGATTGTCCTTCTTGTTACTACAGCATTATTATTTGACCAAGGTTCTGTTCTATACACTTTCTCAATTCTAGAGAATTCTTGGCAACCCCTATAGGTATCTACATCTTTGTGAAAGATAAATTAATGAAAGCTTCATACTTGTGTCCTAAACTACAGAATTACTGTGAAAAAAAAATGTATGCACCAATATAAATCCAAAGGAGGCAGTTACTTCCATCTCAGTTAGAATATACTCGAGGTAGACTGCAGAAAGCGTTACCTCTGAGGAGGCAGGGGAACGTTTAAATGGTACCTACAGTCATGTAGTCAGTAACATGCTGGAAACTAAACGCCACGATCTGCTTTTTAGTCCAATAGCATCACACAGCCGCCCAAACTACACTTGTCTGAAGTGGGCTCTGAGAAAACAGTGTTTGGGAAATTCACTAATTAATCCCCTCTGCTAAAGGGTAATTGTAAGGGAAGATAAACCTTTATTAGTTGTGCTGAGACCCCATCCCTTCCTGACTATGGCTGCTATTCATAGTTCACGTAAGCTGTTTCCCCAAGTGAGGCAACACACCATGAGAGGAACCGAAATGAACGTACAGAGCAGTACACTCTCCAGCTAACACAGTGGCTGTTATGACCCTGGTCACTGGCTGATTGCGGCCAAGAAGGAACATAATAAAAGGGTGCTCAGCATCCTTAACCACCAGGGAAAAGCAAAGCAAACCACAGTGACCTCACACCCATCAAACAGGCTATCTTCAAAAGTTTACAAGCTAACGGGCTTACGAGGATGTAGAAGGAAAGCTGTCCTTCCGTGCCTTTTCTTGGAACAGAAACTGGGATAGCCATTATAGAAACCCGTAAAGGATTACAATTAAAATAGAGCTTTCACACAGAGCCTAGTAATCTCATTGCTGCATACCCATTCACAGGAAATAAAATCACTATCTCCAGGAGGCAACTATACTTTCTTAGTCATGGCAATGTTATGCACAGTTAAAATACGGAACTGTAAATGAATGCACATACGTGCGTGTGTATACAGGTATACAATTAGATATACATGGATGTCTATACATATGTCTAAATATAGAATTTGCCTAACATGACTCCAAGGCATACACACTTTCAGTTATAAAAGTGTAAATGTTGCATAAGGAATTAGGAGGAAGGGGTAGGAGGAGAATGAGGGGCATAGGAGGGGCATTTGCTCAATGTAGAATATATACCTGCAAAACTTCTTAGGAAAGAAGACAGGGAATCAATGTAGGTGAGCATCAGTGGGTGACAAATTTAATGAAATATCTATAGACTTGAGAGAGACAGACAGAGAGAATACGTTCTAGAGGTTTCATGCACAGCACGCTGACTACAAAAGCAAGCACACATCCCATACTTTATGTTCACTAAAGCAGAAGCATGAAGTAACTATGTGAGATGATAAACGTGCCAATTAACTTGATTAGGGCAATCATTTCACAATGCATAGCATCAAAACTTCACCTTGTAGACATATATTGGCCAGCAAGACAGCTCAGTGGTGAGGTCACTTGCCACCAACCTGTGTTAAATCTCCAGAACCCACATGGTGGAAGGAGAGAACTAGTTACCTCTGACTTCCATGTGTGCACTGCGGCACATGTCTACCCCTCCTCTTCACACATATGCACACACATCATACCCACATATAACTAACTAAATAGATCGTTTTAAAATAGATTTTGTCGTCTCAGTCAGAGCTCAACAAAGCCAAAAAGAATTAAAAATAAAGCAGAGAAATAATAATGTGTCAAATCTAAGTAGAAGAAAAAGGAAATGACACATACACAGTGAAATGTGTAATGATAAGAGGTGATCCTGAGCATTGACATGGGTGTATCTAGAAAATGCATATACAAAAACTTTGCCTCCTCTTTGTAACCGTCCCTGAGTTCATGATGCCCAGACTCACCAGCAGTGGAACTAGAATGACCCATCCTTCATGCTCCAAACAGAACCATGCTGCACGACCCATCCCTGTTTCCTCTAACTTAATCACGCTTCAAGACCCACCTCTCTGGCTCCTAACTAAACTGTGTGGCAGGCTCATCTTTTGGTTAACTTTTTTTTTTGTAATACCAACAACAAATCAGAAAGCAGCTTGAGGGAAGCTTTGCTAGGTCTGTGCTCTCATGTTTGCATGGTTTCTGGGCCTGAACCCAGAACATCTAGACAGGCAGCATGCCATAGAGCATAGGGTCTCACCCCATGGCAGATAAGTGGCCTATGGGGAGGAAGGGTTAAGGGCCAAAACACACCCTCGTTCCCCCAGGTACATCCTTTCCCCCAACTAGGATGCATCCCCTTGCAGCCTATTCAGCTATGTGATTTAAACAGCTCTCAACAGCACCATCAGCTGGACACCAAGTTTCCCACACACGAACCTTCTGGAGGGATGCTTCCCGTGCAGAGTGTAGCAAATGGCCACCTCTATACAGCAGCCAGTGCCCTGCAAGGGCAAAGAGACAACCAGCTAAGGCATTCATTCTCTCTCAGATCTGAGTACTTTTCAGCCAGCTCTTTCATGTGAAGCACGTATGTCAGTTTATAAAGTGACCCAAGGCTGAGAAAGGCCAAAATGAGCATATGTAATAAATAAAAGAAGAAAAAAGCATCCCTCCAACATTGCATCTGCCAATGAGCGATTTGCAAACACAGCCCACTACACTAAATGCCTCATTGTGGTAAACTTAGTGCCTTGCTTTCTGACTTGATGAATAAGATGGAGACAGAGGTGAGAAAGAAGCAGGTATATCAAGAGGTCCACTAGGCTGGCAGGCCTCATGACATGCAACCCTAGAATAAATGCTTACTGAACAGAAATCTGCCTAAGAATGGGGCATGAGGCATATGGGTGCCAGTGGTGGATGGTGCTGTTTTATGTATTGAAGATGGGTGTGAGTTAGACAGGAATAATCCCTACTATCTATACTCTATATTCAATCGATTTACTAGTTTTATAATTTTTTAAAATATTTAAAAAAAGATTGTTCTGTTTTTTAAGATAATGTTTTGCTCTTTACCTAAAGCTGGTCTCCAACTCCAGATCCTCCTGCCTCAGACATTTTGAGTCCTAGGGTTCTAAGCACTCGCTATCACAGTTGGCAAACAATAAGACAAACATTACAAACAAAAACAATGGCTCAGCAAGTAAAAGGAAGGAGACTTGTCACAAAGCCTGACACAAAGGGGATCCAAGGGACACACATGGTGGGAGAGAGAACCAACTTCAGAAAGTTGTCCTTCTCCTCCACTAGTGGGCATGCGCACGGCATGTCCCACCCCACCCCCTTACACACACATAAATAAGCATCAACAACAAAACCTCTTTTAAATGGTCAAGTTAAGCCCCGATCTATCAGAATTACAGAAATGTTACATAAGCGACCTTTTACAACTCGTCACATTCCGCCTTGAGAACAAGTCTGACCTGAGCACAAGGACCATGACTTACAGTCATGTGCTTTGATGCTGCTTAGTCTCTGGGCCTCTGGTTTCTCAGGCCCTAAAGCAGTGATTCTCACCCTATGGGTCATGACCCCTTGCGGGGGGGGGGGGTTATGTGTCAGATATTTATATTACAATTCATAACAGCAGCAAACCTATAAAAGCAAAGAAATAATTTTATATTTGGATCATCACAGCACAAGGAACTGGGTTGCAGAGTTAAGGAGGTTGAGAACCGCTGCCCTAGAGGAAGTTAACAGTTGCACCCAATCTCTCAGGGTCTTCCCCTCTCTCTGGCTGTGGAGTGCTCTTGCTGAAGACAAAGCCAGAGCTGATGTTTAGCCACATTTTGTATGGCACATCCAAGATTTAGAAATCTAAGAAATACTAACCCTGGGAACGATAAGAGGAAAGCGATCGTGACGATTAGCACACTAGGAATGCCCTGGCTCTTAAGCTGACTATCGGAGGCACTGTGAAACCTTGTGTTGGCAATCTGTGAAAGACCGAGGTGGTTCCAAACTTTAGGTTTCCTTTGTGAACAGACCAACCCATTACACCGAGCTATCTTTTTCGATTTGGCCACTAGAGGGTGGTGCTGCTTAACAGTTGGAGCCTTCTGGTGTAAGGGACAGTGACAAGGCTGACTTGCTCCTCCAACTGTTTAGCCCAGCCCAGGCCAAAACCTAACAATCCTAGTTTTCAGTTATGGTGAGCCCCTGTCACTTTGTAAAGAAAACCTGAGCGAAAAGTGCTTTTTGTCTTCTTTGAAACTCAGAATGAAACCAGCTACGCCACAAATTCTCCCTCACTCTCAAGCACTGCCCCCGTCCCGAAAAGATGGTAAATTAAACAGGAGTGTCATCTGCTTAGGGCTAGAGAATCTCTGAGAGATGTTCATTGCTGCTCTAATACCTATTTTTCAAATTTTGAAAGC
Source organism: Montemys delectorum (assembly GCA_019843815.1). Taxonomy (NCBI): domain Eukaryota; kingdom Metazoa; phylum Chordata; class Mammalia; order Rodentia; family Muridae; genus Montemys; species Montemys delectorum. The sequence continues at coordinate 54,118 of JADRCD010174756.1, read as the reverse complement.
TGTCCTACTTCATAAGAGACAGGAGACCCTTAAGAGAGATTCCCTGAAGCGTTTCCGGGTATGTAGACACCTAAAGTATATTTCATAGAAGAAACTTAATATAACAGTGTGGTCAAAAGGAAAGCCATTAATTTAATTTCAGTATTACAATGGCTAAAACCTGAAGAAAAAAAATTCCAAAATGATTATTTGGGAGGAAAAATGTTTTTGTGTGCCTTCCCTACAGTGTAACAGCACAGAGGGCTCCTTGCTTATACCTCCGCTGAAGAAACGCGGTGTACAACTCAAACGAGATGAAGCATTCATATGACCTTGATGTTCTTTCTAACTTCTTTATGCCACATTCTTGAGGAAAACTCTACTCAAAATGAATGTTAATTCTTGGACAAAATATAATATTCTAACTAAAGTTTTAACACTCCACTTGTAATAGCATCAAAGCCAACATGAACGTTTTACGTAGGAAAAAGTCTGCTAAGGGCCGTGGAGAGAGCTGGGTCAGTAAAGGGTTTGAAGAGGCAGGAGGGCTTGAGTTTGATCCCCAGTATCCACCTAAAAAGCTTGTTCGGTAGAGGTCTTTGGAGTCTCAGTGCTGGGGTGGCAGAGATAGGAGGAGGCCTGGGGCTGGTTGTGCAGCCAGCCTATACAAATTAGTAAGCCCCATTAAGGTATCATTAAGAAAGTCTGTTTAAAAAATAAAATGTAGGGGCTGGTGAGATAGCTCAGCGGGTAAGAGCACCAATTGCTCTTCCAAAGGTCCTGAGTTCAAATCCCAGCAAGGACATGGTGGCTCACAACCACCGGTAATGAGATCTGATGCCCTCTTCTGGTGTGTTTGAAGACAACTACAGTGTACTTATAATAAATAGATAATAAATAAATCTTAAAAAAAAAACTCTTAAAAAATAATAATAAAATATAAGGCCTGGGAAGATGTCTTCAGTGGGTAAGAGCATTTGCTGTGCAAACCACAGGACTCAAGGATCTGAGTTCAAGTCCCCAGCACACACATTCAAAACAAAAGACAATGAGCAAACAAAAAAACCTGGAGGTCATATGTCTGTGACATCCAGGATTGGAACGCATACAAGGAGATCTTGGGAGATTTCTATAGAGCCAGCTTAGCCAGGTCAATGGGCTCCCACTTCAGTAAGAGACCCTTTCTCAAAGCAATAATGTAGGGAGTGATGGAAAATACCCAACAGCTTGCTCTCACATGCACACACACACACACACACACACACACACACATGTACCATATATACACCACAAATACATACACATACCATGTCCCCCACACAAATAAACAAATTACTTCTTTAACATGTGTGTTGCATGCATGCACATGCACATGCTCAGAGGAAAAAAGACACTGTGTTTCCTCTATCGGCCTCTACCTATTCTGTTGAGGCAATAACTCTGAAGAAACCTAAAGAAGTAGGAAGTCTCTTTGTACCCCTATGGTTCCTATTTCCTCTGCTAGCCTAAAAGCCAACAAACCCCAGATCCTCTTGTCTCCACTCCACTTGTAACTGAGGTCACAGCTGTGCGCATGATACCCAGGGATCTGGGTTTCTGGGATCCAATACTCCGGGCTTCGAGGTTGTACAGCAGGAGCTTTAGCGACTGAGCACTTTCTATCCCTCTACAATATCTTATTTTCAAGTGGATAACTCTGAAGGAATGGCCCTTAAGGTTACCAACATGCCTACAAACATGCCTATAATATATGTGCATACCCGCACACACCAAAATACGCCATACACACATGCTTGCAAGATAAATAAAACCTGCTAGATGCATGTGCTGAAAATTGTAGCATAGCATTGAAAGACACTTAGGAAACCTAAAGAAGTAGGAAAGGAATCTCAGGTCCATATACCAGAAGGCATTCATTAAGGTCTTACAAACTGGTCAAGATATTAGGTCGCCTAAGTCGACCTCCAGAGTCAACCCTGTTCCTACCCAACTCCCAGTTAGTTATTACTTTCAGAGGCTCTACAGACATTCAAGGAATGCTTAGGAGCCAGACTGACTAGAAACAGGACCACAGAGCTGATCGCCACACACTTCCCAATTTCACAGTTCACTGCAGAGTCACATCATCTGCACAGTATAGGCACAGACACAGGCACAGAAAAAACAAAACAAAAAACAAAAAACCAACAACAACAACCGGAGTATCCAGAAATAAATCTGAGCATTTATGATCCATTGGTTTATGACGAGCATCCCAAGACAATACAACAGAAGAGGGCTTTCAACAAGTGGAGCTGAGACAACTGCTGTCCATGGGCAAAAGAATTTTCACATCACAAAAATGAATCTGAGAGTGGATGAAAACGCAAGAGCTGAATGTACAGGAGGGCAAAACATCTGGCTGGGAAGTACAGCTGGAAACATCCCAACTTTGAATTAAGCAATAGTTTCTTGTGTGTGACAGAGAAAACAAGAGGAACAAATATAAAAATGGCTATTAATCAAAATTAAATTAATTTGCACTATGAAATGAACTATTAGGGAAAAGTTTTAAAAGACTACTTACAGAGTTGGAGACAATATTTAAAATGTATATATGAGTCTACTACTAGAATTTATAAAGTACAAGACAACAGCAGTAAGAAAGCAATGTCATTTTTGATGGCCAAGAGTTTGAAAGTGAGACTAGCGAGCTTGAAAAGACATTGAATATCCTTACTCATCAGTGGAAATATCAGTGAAGTGCCACTCGCTCCCGACTAGGATGGTGTGCTAAGGCAAACGTCCTAGACAGATGTGTAGAGGAACCCAACCCATACACTGCTGATGGAAATGTCATATCCTTTACAAAGCACTGGGATCAGGGGTAGGGGACTGAACCCAGCAATCCCGTTCCTCAGATGACTGGAATAACTGATGACTGAGAGTGAACTCAGGATAATCAGAAATAAGCAACTACAGATCCTTGCATGTGAGCTGCTGCACGAGTGCCCATAGTGGCATTGTCATGGTCCCTAGCATCTAAATGGCCTCAATGGGCATGGAGGAATATGTGGTGAATTACGAAACAAACCCACATAGACAGGAAAGAGAATGATTCAAGAGTCAAGCTTTTTAGCTTCTATGTAAACTTATATAACTATCCTTAGTTTTGTCTTCCCATGATAAAAGTTACCATTTGGAAATACTAACAAAGTGTGTGTGTGTGTGTGTGTGTGTGTGTGTGTGTGTGTGTGTACTATGAATATAACTGAGTTGATTTTTTTGCTTCATTTTATAGTTCTTATACACTCTAATATATACTTTCAAATCCAGTCCATCAAGACTGCTAGTATGAAATGACACTTACAAGCAAGTTGTCATGAAAAAAATTAAATAGCAAAAACCCCAGTGGGGCAGGCAGAAGACAAGTGTCAAACCACAGGGCGCTTGCCAATAATATATTCGTTGGCAGCAGTCCAGAAAACTGGCTCAGAGGAGTAAATATCTGAGAGATGCTGAGATCTGCAGCATCATGTCCCCTGTCTAAAGCTAAAGAGATTTATAAAACTTCCATACAGCCCAGGTTTTGAAGCAGCAGTTTTGCAAAACACTTTTGGTGGCAGCACTGGCTGTGGACAGTTCCTCTTCCTGCAGCTTCTTCATATCCAGCCTGGCAGACTAACAGTGATCTCAAAAGGTGAGTAGAGCTGGGACCCAGGTGATGACATCCTCCAGACAAAAATGAAATGTCTTGCCCTTGCTTGACAACTTACCACATCTAGTGCTTCCTCATTAATCAAGTCCCAAGCTGATGGAGAAGGAGACTTAGCAGCAGCAGCAGTCTAGGGTGCACAGGGAGGAAGTGAGACCAGAGAAGACAGAATCCCTCTGTCAATCTACCCAATTGGATTGTACAGTATAATTGTTATTATTCAAATAGAGCCAATATAGAAAACCATATGAGTTATAAAAAAAAAAAAAAAGAAGCAGTCTGATAGCCTTTCTCATATTCTCTCATGGTTGGTCCAGATGGAGAGCACCCCATATGACCCCCAATGCTTGTCATCACTCCTGCAAAGGCAGCATGTTCCAGTCCCTAACATTATCTGTAACTTTTACCTCACGTTAAACTTGAAATGGGGCATTCAGATGTAGCATAGCGGTAGAGCACTTGCCTAGCATACGCAAAGCCCTGGGTTTGATTTCCAGTGTGGTGGAAATACTCAGAGGCATCCACATGCCCTGTTTGTACTTGCCACTTTTGTCAAGTACCAAGGTTCCTCCAAATCCATCTGCATTGTGAGCAGGGTTGTTGCTACAGACATGTAATGCTGCTACCTACAGCCTGAACAGCACATTTCACTTCACTTCATCTCTCTACAACTCTTCTCCAGGCAAACACAACTCTGTACATTTGCTAAGTAGTTTCTGTTGCATAAACTTCATTCAGATATCTGGATATTCCTCATTTCTCCATTTTAAGATCTGTTACGGTGTTCACAGAAACCTATCAAGATAATCGTCATAACGAGTAGTGCAAATGTGTTTTGGTTCAAGGATCCAAGGGAATCATTCGTTGCTTGTGTAGGTCTGTCTCTTTACAGGGGCTCTGCCCCTGATTCCTGGACTCTAAGGTTGCCCTTAGCACATCCTCATGATAGCCAGTAGGAAATGAAAGGTGTGAGCACAGGAGACTGTTGAATCAGACAGCCTGGAAAGGCAAAGCTTGCTCCTGTGCCCACACTCTCCATAACCATCACAGGTACCCTCGCTACAGAGGTTCCTGGGAGGAAATGCAGTCAAGCTGGGAAGCCACTTAACAGGGGTGAGCGGCTGGCATTCTCTCCCTGGTGTGAAGCATAGAATGGCTGTGCTCAACCATTCTAACGTGTATCCGAGCCACACAGCTGCACCCGGTTATGCTATCAAGCAAGTGAAAATACAAGCTCTGTTCTGATGCTACCATGAGTACCACATGGGACAGTTGTGGGGTTGTATTAGATACATATGTACATAAAGTTCCTATGCGTGTATCCCAGTGAGTCGTAGGGCTACAGTACATTCTAGTTTCCCTTCAAACATCTCTGACACAGTTTTGATAAATTTTATTTGCCATTCTTCCATGCCCTTCGATTTGGTGCGTAAGGGTATGTTTATGAAAAGCTACAGCTCCTTCTGCTCTGAGACGACCTGCATGGTTCCCAAGAGTTTATCTTGGCGCTGAAGTTTGGTTTTCCTCTTGCAGTCTCCTGTGCAGCATGTTTAAGTGCCCTCAGTCCTCTCCAGATGTCAGATAGGACAAATGCCTGTGCCCCTGGGATCTCTGTCCCCAGTCCCTCCCTTCCTCCTGCCTTTCCTGTCTTGTGTCCCTAGTCCTTCCCTACCTCTTTACCTTCCTTGTGTCCCTCATCTCTCCTTCTGGACAGCAGCTCAGTCACTGTGAAACAGACACCGATGACACATTTAAAAGGTGATGGTAAGCTTTGTGAGGTAAGTGACCTGCACATTATTAAAATGTAGATTCCAAGCATTCTGACTCAGAGGATCTTACTGTACCACATTTGCATTTTAATAAAGGTCAAGAGTGATCATAAAACATCTAATTCCATGCTTGGGAAAAGTGGCTTAACTCCTCTGAGAAACATATCTCATAAGGTCTTTATGGCAAAATGATAATTACAGTAATAATAATGGCATCTCTCCAGACAAGTGATGGTAAATAATGAAGTGTTCTCCAGGCTGGGTGTGTATAGTTGAATGGTGCCTTTGTATGTTCACAGCTTTGGGTCAAACACCAGAATGCCATTAAAATGGCCGTGTTGCTTTGAGAGAGCACAGATTCCTATGCACATAAAATTGCATTTATCTTCCATCAAGTTACCAACATTGTACTGACCACTTTGTTTACAGCTAAGACAAACACTTACTGCCTGCTGACTTACCCAAAGTCAGACTGGATAAGCCAATTCCTGTGTGGTTATACAGCTGGTGTCTGAACAACTAACATGGCCAGGGGTCATGCCTATGTGATGCACTAATCTCTCCACCTGGGCAAGGGATCAAGGAGAATCTATGTGTAAATGTGCATCTCTGAATGAATATGTATGTGTGTATGTGTGTATGTGTATGAATATATATGAATGATTTTATATATGTGTGTGTGTGTGTGTACCTCACTATCATTATTAAGTCCTTTAACAACTTTCTCATTTAAAAAGAAGTGTTTTTAATTATCTACTATTAAAATAAAGTACAGATCATTAAATAGCATATGGCCATTGTCTTTCTTACCACCTAACAACTACAACCCCCAATCTCTTACTGCAAAGAGGGAAGACGTAAAGCAAAATAGAAAACCTTGCCTCACACCACAGCCGGTGCTGACTGCAGAGGAATCCTAGGAGAGCACGGGGCAGGCAGAGCTCGCCCCAGCACCTGCAGCTTTTCACCTCAAGTGACTCATGGCCATTTCAGGCATCATCCCTGCACAGACTCAATCTCAAAAGAACCCGGGGGGAAAGGACAGCAGCATCGCAAATAAGATCCCCGTGTGGAAAAGACCTTTGTGCTAACACGGTGGAGCAGAACCGAGGGCCAAGGCCTTTGGATATAAATATCTCCTAAGAGCTCTCTAAGATGCCTATGACAGAATTATTAGTGGTTCTGTTTGATCATCAAGTGGAGGGCTGTCATGAATCATGAAGATAAAAGACAGTCCCATCCAGAAGACTGTGCCGTCTTCAAACATCTGGCCTGCAAAGGATCAGGGGTGAGTGTCACTCAGATGTCCTGCTGGGAAATGGGCTGCTAGACCACAGGTGACATGGGCCAACTGTCAAGGCTCAGGGATTAATGACCAGACAGGAGGGCTAGTGACCCAGGCACACTCTTTACATTCAGCCTGGCTGGTAGAAATCACTTTAGGGTTAGCCCTTTGCCCTGTGTTACTCTGTTTATTAAGTTAATTAAATTTTTCTCCTTAAAAGGCAAAAAAAATTATGTTCCCCTCCTTGCTTCATTGGTTTTTAAATTTTAATTATACAATGCACAACATAAGCTTCACCCTCTGATCCACCACCAACTGAGTGTTGAAAGCAACACTGTGGTGCTTCCTCAGGGAATCAAGAATGGAATAATCTATCCACCTCTTAACATTAAGTTGAGGCGGGACCCTAGGCAAAATGGCCCAATTCTAGTAAAGAAAACAGGAAGAAGTCTCGGGCTCTGTCTTCATCTGTACCTCAGGATACTGAGCCAAGAGCATGAAAGGGCTAAGTTAATCTATACACACACACACACACACACACACACACACACCCTGAAACAAACACACACCCTGAAACACACACACTAAAACACACACACACATGCACACAAACACACCCTGAAACAAACACACACCCTGAAATACACACACTAAAACACACACACACACACACACACACACACACACACACACCCTGAAACAAACACACCCTGGAACATACAAACTAAAACACACACACATGCACACAAACACACCCTGAAACACACACACTAAAACACACACTAAAACACACACACAAACGCATGCACACAAACATACATACACATACACCCTCACACACACATACACTAAAACACAGACACATATACACATATACACACACATACACCCTAAAAACACATATATACATACACCCTGAAACACACATACAGTAAAACACACATACAGTAAAACACACACACACATACATACACCCTGAAACACACACACCCTGAAACACACACACTAAAACACATGCACACACATGTATGCACACAAACATATATACACCCTGAAACACACACACCATGAAACATACACACTAAAACACACACACGTGTGCACACAAACATACATACATATACACCCTGAAACACAAACACTAAAACACAGACCCATATAGGCACATGCACACACATACACCCTAAAAACACATACACATACATACACCCTGAAACACACACACAGTAAAACACACACACACACACGCATGCACACACATGAGCACACATACCTACAAGCTCTCTTACCCACAGAGCCATGTTCCCAGCCCCCAAGATATTTTGATTGGCATAGAAAATATTGTATACATTGGATGCATACAGTAAATCTGATGGTTTAAAATTGCTAGAAAACCAATTCAAACAAACAAACAAACAAACAAAAAGCTCACAGAAATACTAGCCGTGCTGACTAAGGCTCCATGACTAAAGCTACAGTCCCTCCAGGTGCTATGTCGTCCTATTAAAAAGAAAAGCTCAGAAAAGCATATACAGGGCCCGGGGAAAGGTGTCCAAGAGTAGCTGTTGCTCATGCAAAGGACCCGAGTACAGTTCCCAGCAGCCACACAGTGACTGACAATTATGTGCAACTGCAGTGCTGGGGAAAACGATGCCTTTCTCTGCCCTCTGTAGGAACTAGGCCCAAATACAATGCACACACATACATACATGCAGGTAAACATTCATACACATAAAATAAAGCTGATCTTAAAAAGTAGCATATGCAGTATTCTCTCTGTTCTAGAAAGTAGATAAAGGGAATGAAGAAATATGTGTTTTGCCTCTAAGAAATACATGAAAGGTTAAAATAGAAACGACAAAGCCAGCACAAATACAGTTCATGGGAACACATCAGTAAGGGTGAAGCTGGAACAAAACTTTTCCAAATGAAATTTGGTTTTTGGTTTTGACTTTCAAACCAGATGATTTCATACCAGCCTCAAAAAGACTTTATATATACTTTATAAAGTTCAATCAGAAATTTGGGGGAAGGTAAACATCTAAAGAAAGTCAGAAATTATTCTAATCATACATATATATATATGATTATATATGTAATTCTATATGATATATATATATGTATCTTATTAACAATCACTGAGGAAATAGTCCACCCTAGAACACGGTATTAATTGACAGTTGTCAGGACAAAGAGAGCTGTAATGAGATCCTGCATTTGATAGGGCGTTGTCTCTGAAAGAGTAATGCACTACAACTAGAAATAAAGTAACAAATCCAATGACACTGTCAAGAAGCAGAAGATCCTGAGGCTGGAAAAATGGCTCATCAGGTGAAGAGGCTGCTGTAAGTCTTGGACCAACATTTTTAAATGGCAGATTTGGCAGTGTATACATACATCTGAAACCCCAGCATTTCCCTAAAGGCAGATGTGAGGAGAGACAGAAGAATGGCCAAAAAGAGCAGCTGGCCTGACACAGTGAACTACAGCACAGTTCCTGCAGCAGTGAACTACGAAGGGGAGACCTGTCTCAAGCAAGGAGGAAGGTAAGGAGTGATACCCAAAGTTGTCCTCTGACCACCATAAGCCCATTGTGGTGTGGGCACTTAGACTCACATTCACAAACCATACACACACATACACACACACACATAAAAAGAGGGCACTTATACTCACATTCTCTCTCTCTCTCTCTCTCTCTCTCTCTCTCTCTCTCTCTCTCTCTCTCTCTCTCTCTCTCACACACACACACGCACACACACACGCACACGCACACACACACACACACACACACACACACCACAAGCCAGAAGTTTCAATGTAAGAGAAAAATATGTAAAATGTAATGGGCAAATAGGAAACATTCCTATAGATTGATTTTAATTAGAAATATCAATGCGGCTGATAAACAGAATCCTAACAATCCATTGAAAAGATCTGCCAGTCTCCATTAAAATGAAACAGCACTCTGTTTGAATAAATAATTGGATAATTGGTTACTAGATTTGTGTCTGTCTTGAGCAAGTCATTGCACCAGAAACCAAGTAGCCAACATTAATGAGGCCCTGATAATAAGACACAGGAACTGGCCTTAGAAGTGACCCACTGGGCTACATTTAGAACAGAAGAGAACAAGACAGACACTAAAAAGAATGCCAAGCTTGGAGCTCTGCAGGACAATATGTCTGGACTATCCCAAGGAGATAGTCACCAAGTACAGTGTGAGGCAATAGATTGTTCTGGACTGAGGGAAGACTAGAGATACATTTAAAGAAACAAAGTGATCAACATACACATAACAAAAATGTGTCTTTTAGAAAGAGTACCAAGTTTACCAAGTTTATTTGATACCGCCAGGGAAGAAGTACCGCCCAGAGCCTGAATTCAATTCTTGGGATACTTAATGGTTGTAGAAGTACCCATTCCCCACAAAACAAAAAAACTTTTCGGTGTGTCATGCTAACAAACAAACAAACAAACAAACAAACAGGGTTGGAGAGATGGGCCAGTGGTTAAGGGCACTGGCTGCTTTTTTTAAAGGTCCTGAGTTCAATTTCCAGCAACCACAGGGTGGCTCATAGCCATCTATACTATGATCTGATGCCCTCTTCTGGCATTCAGGTGTACATACAGATACAGTGCTCATAGATACAAAGACAAATAAATCTTTTAAAAATAGAATAAAGTACAAAACAAACAGATTTTTTTTGAGGTTTTGAATTACCTCAGTGAGGTTATCAGTTCCAGAATGAATTAAACTGGCCATGATCATCCAAGAAACCATTCTTCTCCTTAAGTTAAGGACTCTAAACATAAATTTGTGTGTTTAAAAAGTATCTAGTGGAAAACAGCATGAATGCATCCTAAGGAGTGGATAATGGGATTATTGAAAAATGTCTGCCAGGAACTGCTGAGTAGCTACCAGCATGCAGTCAGCAAGGACCTATTTGGGCAGAGGAAGATTCAAGGCCTATGATGCCCAGACTCTGCACTCTGAGCCAGAGGAGTCAATGCTTCTAGATCAGTGAGACATCATGAGCTGGGGATGTTGCTCAGTGTCAGAACCACATCTCCCCACTTCACCTCAGGAAGAAGAATTTAGCACAAATCCCATCAGCCTCTGGCTTTACCTCTAAGCAGATTCTGGATTCTTGCCATAACTTTTTGAGAGTTCTTATGTGGAAACAGGTGGTCTCCTTTGATTGATTGATTCATTCATTCATTGCCTGGTTGGTTGGTTGGTTGGTTGGTTGGTTGGTTGGTTGGTTGATTGACTGATTGATAAACCTGAAGATCTTAAAGCTTAAAAAGCAAATGAAGCAAAACTCCCCGCTGCTGTCCTGCATTGGAATCTGCTTTAAAACACAATGTTAGAGACCAGGAATGGGAAAGGTATCTAGTTTTCACTTAGATTTTGCCTTCTGTAACAAAGGTATTAGATAAAAGATTAAATGATTTGGTAAGTTAAAAATCACTTGAAAATTAGGGGTGAGTCGTATGAATGTCACAATAGTGTTCTTATAACTTAGGGGAACCAGGGAAAGAAATAGTCTCCTTTCAGCCACAATGAAGAAGCTGGTATTTGTACCTATAAGTGACCCTAAGGTACTATATAAAACAGAGGCTTGATTTAATAATTTTTATTTGATTCTTTTCTGGGTTTCAAATATACTTTTCTTTGGGAAATAAAAATGCAAAGAGGCTATATCAGTTTCCCCTGTGTGAACTACAAACCTAGTATTTTTTAAGTGGAACAGGGAAGGTTGGAAGAGCAGATGAGTGATGGGTGCCCCTGAAAGGAGCCTTCACTTCAGGGCACTTCAAAGGGGGCCTTGGGAAGCAGGTGGGCTGCCCTGGAGGGAAGGTGAGGGGCAGTTGCTCCGTTGGAATGCACATGTGGCCAGGCAGCAAAGAGGGGTCCAGAAGATCAAAAGGAAACCTGAAAATCACAAGTCACCCCCATCCGTCCCTCTCAACTAGGATTACAGCAGCAGGCATCTGAAGGAGAGCACCTGGTCCTTCCAAGGTCAGGAGCCAGGACTCCAGCGCATCTGTAACTGATGTAAGACAGTCCAGTTTCACTGCTTCCAGGCACAGAATGCATGGCAGCTGCAGAACTCCAGCTCTGTGCTTGTCTGAAGCCCCTCTATTAGCAAAAAGATCTTTTAGCTCTGCTCACTTACAGTAACTGCTCACCAACAGTAACTACCGTTTTCCCCAGACTAGCCCCGCTTTGTTTGCTGGCACCTAGGCTGACACACGGGACAACAAGGTTTACAGCCTTGTGCCCTTCTGCCCTGCAGAATAGTCACATACATGCAATATATATATATATATATATATATATATATATATATAGATAGATAGATAGATAGATAGATAGATAGATATAGATATAGATAGATAGATAGATAGAGATAGATAGATAGATAGATATTGCATGTATAAATGAGATCTAGTTCCAGTACCTTACTTGTTAAGCCCTAGTCTTTTTCCAGATGGAGATAGAAAAAGAAAGAGGGGAGGGGGAGGAAGGGAGGATAAAAAGGAAGAAAGGAGGGAAGGAGGGAGGGAGGTTGGTTTAGATTTAATTTCCCATTGCAGTGTTAGCAGAATCAGGGAGTGAACAGCCTCTGAGATATAGTGAAGTGCCTGGTGGGAACTATTTCCTTGCACCTTATGAAAAGCAAAATAACCTAGTCATTGATTCTGCTAATTATCTTTGTGAATACACACAATACACAGGATACTCCGCACTCTGGTTTCTCACTTTCTCAAAGCTCTTAGTCCCAGTGGTGCATATGAAAAATGTTGAGTAGGTCAACCTAACATCTTAAATGGTAGCTCACCGATTAAAGTCAGTCAATGTTTTGCTCGTGTGTGTCATAATAGATCCCATTTCCAAAATTTAATATTTGATGGACTTCTACTACTTCCTCTTTAAATACTAACATTGAAAACACATGTAAAATATGGTCATGGTTTGGAGTTCCTTGGAGTAAAGCACTCCAGACTGCAAATAACTTTCTTCTAGTTGAAATACCCTTGTGTGAGTAATATAAGGGCCATTACACAGGGCCTTTTCTCCTCATCCAGTGCTAAGGTATCTGGACAGGTTGGACAAGAGCAGACTTAGTTCTGGGGCTAGCGTGTGCTGTTTATTACATTTCATATCTCATCTTTCATGGTCCAGTGTGTCCATCAGCAAAATCTCACAAAATGACAAATCCAGATCAATAAATGTTTAAGTCATGTTCTCTCTCCTGAGGTCCTCAGTAACATTTGTTTATTTGATTTGATTACAAAAGAGCAAATCAATAAAATGCTACTGCCAGAAAGTATCAAGCTGTGCCTACTCAATAAATGTATTCATTCAGTTGTCAGAAGACAGGGCAAATCATCTGGCAGAAATCCATGTTAGCCGATTGTATGGGGCTCAAAACTAAAACTCTCTGAAAGAGAAGCCAATGGTCTTTTGTACAAAATCTCTGGTAGAGAAATTCCAATCACAGGACAATCAAGTTTTCTGTTGAGGAATGTATAAAATTAGTTATTTAGAACCTTTAAAGAAAATAGGCTCTGAAAAAAAAATTAACTCAGTTACAGAGGTCTCTACACAGGGAATACAAGGGCCCCTGTCTCATGGTAACTGTCACAAAATAATAATAGGGAAGATCTCATCACTAAATGGATAGATGCAGTGGTGCACTGAGGTGGGGTGAAGGGCTTAGCAGGAACAGCAAAGGTACAAGGCAGCATGGTATCACAGAGACATCCTTGTTGGCCATACAGTGTCAGGGATACAGCCAACTTGTCATGGTGTTTACTCACACTGTTTTCCAGCATCCCCATAGACTTTGTTAGTCTGTGTATGTTTCTGATAGATGCCATCTCTCCTAAATCACATTGCTCATGGCTAGCCTGACTCCTACAAGTACAAAATCTGATCAAGGAAGAAATGCGTTGAGTACAGGAATGTACATGTCAATCTGAGTGGAGGGACTAGGAAAGAAAGAAGCAAGAAACCACTGGAAACTGGCCTACGCATCTCAAGAAGTGGGACGACAGCAGCTGACTAAAGAGTTCAGTTTTATAGATGGAAGTACTGAGGCTACATCAGCAGGAAACAGAGAAAATGTATTATGTTGGCCCATGCTGATAACACAGCAGGAGTTGGGGGAGAAATCTGGGAAAGATGGTAGCCTGTTTGAAAGCAGATTCTCACATTGCTCAGATGCTGAATGCTTCCTCTGTCAGTGTTAAATCCCATCCTTTATGTGGCATCCTCTTGGCTCATCTGTGACTTCCCATCAAATCCATCTCAATAGAGCACTAAGAAAACTGAATCCTCTTCTGAGTCCTGGATAGGTATCATGTTCCTAAAAGGAGCATGTCAGGAACCCCCATTCTTGATTCTCTCTCATAGGAACTGGGTTTTTTCTTGATTCAAGTTGCAATCCCTGGCATTCAAATGCTGGAGCATCTAAGCATACCCACCCTATCCCTCATTCCTATTGGTACTCCTGAAGTCACTACCACAGCCTCTACGTGGCCACCTTCCTTTGCACAATCCCACAATGCCTTGCCTCATGCTCCAGCTTACTCTCTTTTTTTCTCTTCAGCTTTTCCATTGTGGTTAAATTGAGAGAAGCTGGGTGTCTTTCATGGTCAAGGGTTTGCATCCTGGAAGTGTTAAGACCAAGCAAGGTAATCTTTTCCTCAGAAAACCTGTTCTAAAGCTTGCTAGCTCATATGTCCTCTCAGCAGACAGGCCTGTGAGGCATAGCACTCAGCTGCATTGGTATCAAATGAGAGCCCATTCAAGGTGCCATGCCTTGACCAGTTCTTCCTTGGCAGCATCATTCCTATTCCTTTACCTTTACCTCTCTGGGATTGTTGTCCCAAATAATGCACCATGACTTTTGCTGGCTGTATTTTCTCTAGAAGCTGGTCTAAAACATACCTGGTATCTCAAACTATATCATTCCAACCCTCACCTTAGATCTCAGTCTTACCTCTTAGTCCCCCCCCCCTCAAAAAAACCTGAAGACATCCTACATTTAAGGTGTGTCATCCTGCTTGATATTCACATTGAGGGAGCATCCAGTTGCTAACCTTTGGTTTCGTTTTGTTTCTCTCTGCCTTGTTCTTTCCAGAGCTGCTCTTCCCTCAGTCTACCTTAAAGCCAAATAAATGATGGACATTCATTTGGGTCCAGATCATCAAAGATGTCACTTCTTTTCATAATGCTCTCCAGTATTGATGGAACTCTCCCCACATTAGGTTGTGCTACACACTTCGGCAAGAGGGAACTGTCTCTGGCTGCTGGAAAGCCCTTTAGTATTCATAAAACGCCTTTTCAGTCCTGTCTCCATGCCTAGGCTGACTGATTTTACTCCTGGTTTCCCATAACCTCTGCAGCTTGGGTCTCAGAACCTTGAAGAAAGGACTCACACACAGAAACATATATGGAAGCTGGAACAAGATGGGGTTCATCAGTCACTACCAACACAATGGAGAAGCTCCTTAGGTACAGCATAGGGGGAGAGGGTAGGTGGTCTTGGTAGGAGGACTCTCTAGGTGGGCACTCTCAGGCTGTAAACATGGAGAGGGGGATGCTGCAGCACTAGATCTTGCACACTCTGATAAGTCATCCATACATCCAACACTCATAGTGGGGCTCCTGGCCTCTCTACATCCTGACCAATAGTGGCAATGGCTTTGCCAATTGTCCCATGGGTTTGAGTCCCTTGGAGTACTGCACATATGTCAAAGTACCCATTCCCTCAAGACTTCAGCACCGAAGCTTCCTCCTCCACTCCCCATAGGCAACGATACTAGTTTCCAACTCCCAATCCAAGAAAAGACTGCAACCTTTGAAATTTCATTCATCCTTAAAAGCCATACTCTGAAAATCGTATTTCTCTGTATTAATGGAATACTAACAAATGTGGTTGACAGTGTCAGATTCACCACCGGAAGGCACTGTGCATCTCAAGCCTGTTGACTCTGACCATAATTAAGATAGGAAGTCTGCAAATGTACCCACCACACTTCCTCTGATCATCAATGATCATCATCTATCTTCCCCAGATATTGATGAGAAATAATAAAGTAACCAGAACTGATTCTAGTAGGCTGTTTTATAATACATGTACTTTTGTCATAGGGAGTTGGTTAAATGAAAAACCAACCATACTGTGATCCTGCACTCCCACATTCTAGCACTAGGGCCTGTCTTAGTCAGGGCTTCTACTGCTGTGAAGAAACACCATCACAAAATGTCACTTGGGAAGGAAAGGCTATATTTGGTTTATGCTTCCACACCATTGTATGGGAACTCAAGCATGGCATGAACCTGGAGGCAGGAACTGCTGTAGAGGCCACAGAAGAGTACTGCTTACTGGCTTGTTTGCGACTTGCTTAACCTGATTTCATATAGAACCCAGGAGCAACAGCCCAGGAGTCAGGGCCCCTCCCTAGTTAGGAAAATGGCCTAGAGTCCCATCCCATGGAGGCATTTTCACAACTGGGGCTTCCTCCTCTCTGATGACTCTAGCTTGTGTGGAATTGACATAAAACTAGCCAGCATAGGGCCATTACGGAAGATCCTACTTAAAGCCAGTCTGGGCTATATGTAGAATATTTTCTCAAAAATATAAGGTCTGGGCAGGCAGCTCAGCATTTGTGCACTTACCTATCACTCACATAGACTTGGGTTTGACCCCCAGCACTGAAAGACAACAACAAAGCCCTTATTCTGCTTTAAGTCTCTTGTGCCAGAGACGATCACAGTCACAGGAGTAAGCCTGTGCTTGCCTAGATCCTCATGTCTGAGGCATTCACAGCGATCTTACAGTTATTTATTAACATCATTATGTAATCAGGGTGCAGGTGACTAAGGTCCAGCTAGCACAGCTCTTCCCTACCTTACCTTACAGATAAGAGAACCCAAGGATATAGAAGGGCAGAGGAGGGCACAGGGAATGCTGAGTGTGATCTTAGCCACTCATTCTATATATTTCTTGCATTTGAGTAAAGTAATGTTTGTTGCCAACGAAGTCCACTGAGAGCTTGCCTTTTCAAGAGGTTTTCATCAGACTAAGGGCACACTACAGGTAGATTATCAAAAATATATCTCTCCACTACAGTGGAAAACTATGCCTATCCCAGACTAGTCTGTTGAGAGGAGCAAATAAAACATTTAAATGTAAAATAAGCACAGAGATTATCCAAGGCAAGTCTTCAAAAATTAATTGGTGACATGATTGATATGAAAAAGTCACATACAGACTCACAATGTTTATCTCAGTGTATCTATATCCCTGCCAGGGCTTCAGTTCTCTGTTTAAGTGGAAATAAGACAGTTGCATATTCTGGTTTTTCAAAGAGAACAGAAACCCAACTATTGAGTTATACTGCTTGATGGGTGAAAGCTGGGGCTCTATGAACACTTGATAATAATATATGCAAGTCCTACTTTCTTCAGTGGGGACAGTGCTATTTCTGAAATAGTTTACAGCATTGTACACCTTTTGGTTGTCTCAAAAACTCAAGAGCTGTGCTGACATTCGATGAGAACAGAGACCCCAGGTAAGCTGACAATACAAAAATTTGTTCCGCATACCTCAAAATGTCCATTTCTACCATTCTACCAATAAGAAACAAAATATCCTATCTTGCAACAATCTATAAACACTCAAGGTGGGATCTATTGATTTTTGATTTATAAACTGCAGTGCATATCAACATACTTCTTAGAATACTCAGAAACTTGGGAGGTTATATGTCAAATACAGTGGAAACATTCAGCATTTGAACAGCTGCTAGGGCCCAATTGGTCCAGCTGAGCTAAGGCTCTCAATGCATGCCACTGCTTTGTCGATGTGTCAAGGAGTCCCTGACTCCTGTCCTTTGCTCTGGAGCTCAGAATATAAAGCTTTAGTGCTGAACTTACAAAGGCCTTTCTGTGGAGATCTTAACATCTCACCTTGCATTAGATGTGACAATTTGGAAGTGAGCAGAGATTTCAGACTCGCAAAACTTTCAGGATAAGAATTTGTATCATAGTTCCTAACTTGCAATTAAACTGTCATTTCTTTTTATACTAATTCCTAGCAGAGTAAATGGATCACAGAGATCAAATTTCCTGTCAGGAAGGATAATTATCAGAGTCAAGGCTATATGTTTATTTTAAAGTTTTATCATTTAATTAAAATTGAAAATTTCATCTGAATATGGAGGTATGTTTTCCATAATATCTAGCTATAATATACATTTTTATATTTTGTGTATACATGTATGTATGCGCTATTATGTGTTATATATGTGCATTCTACAGTGCATGTGTGAAAGTCAGAGACTGCTATGCAGGAATCAGTTCTCTCCTTCCACCATGCATGTTCAAAGGAAAGGACTCACGTAGTCAGCTTGGCAGCAAACTCCATATTTGCTGAGCCACCTTCTAGATCCAATATACTATATCATATATACTTTTAAAATTCAAAATGTAATATATAGGTTGTTCTCAAAACTTTATACCTCAATAAGTTATTGAGGTATAAAGACAAGAGCTGAGTATCCCCTAGCAATGGTCACTTCAGAAGGCACCATTGTCTATCTAGGGATTCTTGGACATCCATCTTTGTCTGTCTGCATTGCTATAGTACTTCTGTGGTACTCATGGTGACGTTGTTCCAACATCAAGTGCAAAGTGGACAGTCCCCACTTGTGTCAGCCTATGCAAGCAATGTGGCTACCTCAGGACACACTTCCATGAGCAATGACTGCTGTCTTGAGCCCCACCTCAGCATGGCAATGAACTCCTAGCCCCAGCCATGTGCAAAAGGCTCTTGACAGTACAGTGGCTCATGCTATCTTTAAGAATTATTGAAACACAATCTGACAATTTTTTTCTGAAAAAATAAAGATCTTGTTCTAAATAGGCAGGCATCCTTAGAGCCTGGATAGGTTTCTAATCTCACATCTCAGTATTCCTCTCTTCCCAATGAATGACCAAGAGAAGAATTCCTATTCTATGTTTGGTAGCACAGAGGTGCATCGTTCAAAGGAAACGTTCCAAATTCTGTTGGCAAAAGCGGGAGCTTTTCTTCAGGCTTGGTGCTGCAGGTGTGGGGGTAATAGGTTCATTTGACAAAGCCCTGGTTGGAAGGCAGAGCACACCCATGGTATTTAATGTCATTCTACACTCCACCGTTAAGTGCTTTACTCTGTCATCACTTGCTAAGACTGCTAGAAGTATATGAGAGAATGGTTGGGTTCCTAACTTTAACCTTTCCAACAGAGACCATCTCCTCTGTCTCTCATGCCTAACTCCAGGCCATGGCCAAGACATTCAACACAAATACCAAATCTTGCACACCATCGTCCCTGTGCAGCAACAGGGTCCTCTGGGGCATGTGACAACAAAACTAAACAGGTTTGAAGTCATTTGCATGCCTGTGCTTTTTAAGGAAAGTTTAATTCTCATGTTTGTTAAGCCCTCCAATTATAAGGGCAGAGGTGATAACAGGCAGACAGGTTACACTGTGTGCAAAGCCCCCTGGAATTGCAAATGTTGTTTGGTTATTTATGGATATCCCAAAAGAATTTTAATACTGTCTGTGGGGAAGAAAATATCTCTGAAAATAGAATACAAATTCGCACATAGGAAAAGGCACTTAGATGCGGATGGAGTGTATAAAACGTGTTTTTAGAGTTAAATGTCTCATCGCTTGGTAGGAGAGGTTTCTATTGCTTTATTCGGGATGGTTTCTTAATCCTTCCTAACAGCCAGCCCCCTTATCCAGGAATGATGATTTGCCCATTTCTGTTATTTCTGCACACCAAGCAAGCATTTCTCTGGAGGTACAGGGTTACTTTGCAATGTTACTTTGCAGTGTGACTGGAACTGGGGCCACCCTGTGCTGGGGTTACAGGCTTGCAGTGCCATGCCTGGTGAAGCAGACAGTTTCAAAAGGGACAGTTCCTTCCTTCCACCTCGTTTCATTCTGAGGTTGATTTTTTGCTTTTCTGTCTTGAGTGTGCATACCCAACGGGAAAACAGAAAATTCTCCATTTCCTATGCTGAGTATAAGGGGAATGGTTGTTGGCACACAATGGTGGCCTCTGAAATTGCAAGCCTTTCTGTCAGTGAGCACTTCTTGGGCATTTTCATGTGTTTGTTACAAAGCATAGTGAGGCTTACAGAATAGATTAAATTTTAGTTTTTGCTTCAGATTAATTTTAGAATTGCAAGGCACCTGAAGGACAACCACCAGTTCCTTATACCATCACATATACTAACGTAACATAAAGACATTATTTGTACTGGCCTTTATACACTTGTGCCTTCAGAAAAGTCTCCACAGAAGTTTGCCCATAGGCTTCCTAGCATCTTAAAGTCTGGGGCAAATACCTATCACAGAGCTATATTCCCAACCCTCTGCATTTTTAATTTCGAGAGACTAAATTAGCCAGGCAGGCCTTGACTTGGAACCCTCCTTCTCTGTTTCTACTAAATCTTTTGTAACAATTAGTCTGGTAGGACACAGGGGGAAGGGGCCCGAGAAATGGGCGATAGCACAAATATTACTGAAAACTCTGTGATGTGTTGATTTGGTTTATATCCTTTGAGAGGAATGTAAATAGTTTTTCTGCTTCAGGTACAGTGGTGAATGTCATGAACTTATAAAGCTGATGACAGGTTTACATACCATGTATGAATAGTAACCTCAACTGTAATTTATGTAAAACTGCCCAAGTATATCTCTATATGCAGGTCCAGAATCATGACCCCTTAGCACTGAGTACATCTAAGTATACATTATTATTTTGGTTAATACTTAGGGTAAACATGTTTAAAACTTCCTATTATCATAATTGATTTACCCTGAAGAAGGAAAAATCAGCCAGACACGGTACAGAACTGTAATCCCACTACTTAGATGGCTGAGACAGAAAGGTCAGGAGTTCAGGGACAGCCTGGGTAATATACTGATTGTGTCCTACAAACGAATGGACAGATGTTGGTATAATACTAAAGCCAAAACATGTTTTGGGTCCCTGATATAAACATGCTTCTTCATGAGCCCTGCTCTGGAATCCCCACACAATGGAACAAGGAGTTCAACTCCTTGCCTGCATTGGCCTGCATCCCTCCAAGACGTTTCCAAAGGCCAGGGTGAGAACAGCTTTCCCTTGAGCTCCTTGGTCAACAAGGCCCTGCATACCGAGACCCACCAGTTACTACCAGATTTTCTAGCCTCATCCAACCTAGAAGATAAAAGTCCCTTGGTGTTCTGTTTTTGAGTCGTATACCTGGAATGCAGTTAAGGTGTCTGCTGCTTTAGTGGGGTCATCCAATGATTCTAAATACATCAATATGTTAGGCCATCTAGACCAGTACCCTGGGACTCTGTGATGGATTGGGGCTTTCTGTGTTCTCAGCATCAGTCTGCCTCTGCATCCTCAGACCACTCCTCAAATAAAATGGTGAGCCAGGGCAGTGTATATTAGAATTCAGGCTCCCCACCAGGTTTAAGGATATACATCCCAAGTTAAACCCATACCTGGCTATCTCTCTCTGTTACAGGAGCTTTGAGCATCACAAATACTAGCATCAGAATCCAGGCTCTGAGGCTGATGACTGCCTTGGAGTCTGGCTTCATCATTAGCATGATGTTGTCATGAATAAATACTGATCCTTCAGCCATTAAATGGATGCATTATCTATTTCATGGTATTAATTCTTTTGTTTTAATAGTCAATTTTACTGAGATTTAGTTACATCTGATGCATTTCAAAAAATACAGTTTATGGCCTGCAAAATGGCTCAGTTCATGGAGACACTGGCATGCTGACCTGACAATATGAATTCAAGTTACCAGATCCCACAAGGTGGCAGGAGAGAACCAATTCTTGAGAGCAGTCCTCTGGCCTTCAAGTGTGCACTTTGACATATAAATGTGTGCCTGCTCCAGTACTCAACATCATCCACAGACTCACACAATGAGCTTAAGAAACTTTCTCAACACTTCCAGCCTAAGAATTGATAATCTAGGGTTTGGGATTGAACAATTACAATGCATATAAGTTTCTGACACACCATCAATTTCAATTTTATAGCACAACAGTAAGTCTTTTTTTTTTTATTTGATATTTTCTTTATTTACATTTCAAATATTTCCTCTCCTGGTTACCCCTCCAAAAACAAAAACAAAAACAAAAACCAAACCCTGTTTCCTCCCTCCTCCCCCTGCTCCCCAACCCACCCTCTCCCACTTCCTGGCCCTGGCATTCCCCTATACTCTCCTCCCATTGATGACTGACTAGGCCATCCTCTGCTACATATGCGGCTGGAGCCATGAGTCTCACCATGTATGCTCTTTGGTTGGTGGTTGAGTCCCTGGGAGCTCTGAGAGTACTAGTTAGTTCATGTTGTTGTTCGTGCTAAGGGGTAATAGTAAGTCTTAAACCTTCCAACTTTCCCTTTTCTGTAGTATCTCAAAGTGGCATTATAATATTAACATGACTGTGTCGAGAATACACACACTGGGCTCAGGGTAAGAAATACAGTTCCCTGACCTCCATATAAATTAGGATGAAAACCATAGATGTGCTGAAGACAGTTACTAAGTGATTGCACCTCAATAAAGTCAGCAACGTGAACTCTGGAACCTTACTGGACCTGTCTCCTCAGGACTGGTTTATGATGTTATAGAAAACCCATCACTTACCTTTTAAAGAACTCGAACTTGACCAATTTCCCTAAGCCTTTATACTTAAACATCAGAGTCATCCACCCAGGGGATCATTCCTTAAGATGTTGCTGCTCACTGCAGTGCCATCCCAAAGCAAGTTAATTAAAATACAGCTTCCAGAGCCTGGTCTCCCACTGAATGGATCCCGGCTGGTGCACTGCTTCTGAGCAGCTCTTCAATGGAAAGGAAGAAAGCATAGGAAGTTATTGCCACACCATGGGGCTCACTTTGCCCCAGTAAGGAAATAACTTTAACTTCTCTCAGGGTTGGTGCCTCAACATTATAAAGAGAGAGTGTTTCAAGACTTTCTCTGGGAAATAAATTCTGTTCAGCACAGACAAGGGGCCAAGATAAGTGCAAAGAAATTACTGCACCAAAGTCTACCTCGGCCAACCAATGAGTTGAATTCCCAGTACTGTGGGCATCTCGAGGGTGGCTACGTCAAGAAAGTACATCTCCTTCTCCTGGACATCATTGGCTACTTGGCATCTGCAAAGATGGGTAGCACACGCACACTACCTCTTGAGCAGTGTTAGTGGGGACAGCCTTGTGTCTCCTGCAGGCTACCACATCTGTTCTCATTCTAGAATTGCACTGGCCATACCATGCTTAGAGAAAGTGTTTTATGACACAGCAGATGTTTATAAAATCAGCAAAACTTCTATAGTATAGAATGCAGTGATGGCCATGACATTTCTATCATACTTATCCTGGGACAGATGCTATTCTAAGTCCTTTATCTATATATCAACAAGCTGGATAGTCACAGCAGTATCATGTTGACATTTTAATATCAAATCCTTTGCATTCATTCCAGGCTGTGAACTGAAGTTCTGGAAATTAAAAGCTGTACTTGTTCTTAATACTCCACAAGGCAAATTGTCTCAAGAGACTGTAGAGACATGGATTGTCATAGAGGTCAAAGTCAGCCTATTCTGGGTTACTTCATCTCCCTTTGTAGCCATTCATTGTCTACTTCCGTGTTTGACTTAATGGCCAAGCTAGTGATTATTAGACAAGTATTTGTGAAATGCACCATCAGCTTCCAGCAAAGCAAAGCCTGAGGATATCATCAGATCATCTGAGTCTATAGCGGAGTCTTCCTTCCTGGCTTTGGCATAATCTACCTGACGGTCTCACCAAAAAGATCTGAAAAAGTGTGTTGATTTATAAAACCCTCATTTAAGTATTACATTGGAACATGCTATTTGAGTAAAGTAAATGAGCACCTTTCGGCTTTGGTGAGCCATTTTCAGCCCTGGAATAAACTACCTCTTATTCTATGTGAGATAAATGCATTTTTGTACCAACAAGGCCCAGTCCATGTAGATTGAAACTTCAACCAAAGGGCAGTGAACTCCAGAGTCTGCACTCTTAAACAGTGCAGTTCTTCCTTTTGGGAAAAAAAATGACTTGATGCTAAAAGATGGGGGAAATTTTTGTCAAAAGTGGGTTGGTTAAAGAAATCATTCTCCCAATGAAACGCACAACCTATGAAAAAGTACCAGAAGCCCTCACTGAGCTGAAGAGCAAGGTGAGGATGTATGTACACCACACATCATTTCTTGTGAAAAGTTATTTTGTTAAAAACAATTTTGGGGAGACCTGTGAATATTGTGTGCATTTTGGTAGCTTTCAGGTTAGTTACAAGTTGTCAGCTTTGCTTAAGAATAATTTACAAGTTGGAAAGGTTGTTATGCATTTTAATTAACCTTTATTTTATGTCTCTTGGATTCCCAAGTCATCATTAGAAACATCTTCCTCATTTCAGGAATACCAAGGAATTCTCTCTTTTCTTCTGGTGCTCCTAAGATTTCTTTACAATGTGAATTTGTAGACTAGTTTAAGATTGTCATGACATATAGGTGGGATATAAACAAGCCTATTTATAACAACTCACATTGTTAACTCGCCTTCTTCCTCTGTCCCCTGTTCCCCACCTCCAGTTTGAGATACCCTCTCTCCTGAAGCAAATTCTCATACAAAATTCAGCCCTGTCCTGGCTTCATTTTATTTTTGGTGAGGGTGTGTTTTTAATTTGTGAAGCAGCCTAAGGCCTTTGTGCTCAACTATCATTTTATTCCTTGAGATAAACTTATGGTGTGTTTAGTGTACTGAGTTTTTACCAATGTTCCTTATCATCCTGGAAAAGTCACAGAAGTGCCTTTCCTGCTGTGCTTTCACCAGAAACAGACCTCAAGAAATACTGTCCTGGCCATGGGATCAGACCTCTCTCCGTATGACTTTCACGTTTATATTTTACCTCCTTAATTCTATAGGTAACTTACCTTTTGGAAAACAGTAGTATGAAGAACCTGGACTAAATTCACTGTGGATGGCTTGGAGCAGAAGTCTGGATGGCCTCTTTCAGTTTTGCTTTACAATGGTACAAAGGCAAGAGTTGTTCAATGGAAAGCAAGCTGGGACATTTGTCCCTGGGTCTCTTTCCTGTATAGCAACATGGTGATGTTGGGTGGCAATGCAAGCCACACCCACAAGTCAGTCACAGTCACAATGACCAATACTCTGCTCAGTGGTTACATTAATGTTTGGAAGTAAATTGAGCATATTCTCAACTCACAATGACTTCAACTTAGAATGCGTTTAAGGACATGATCTCTCTGTTCATCTATATCTACCTGGCATTGTTAAAAAACTCGAAAGACTCATAGCAATCTTTCTAAATTCCTACATATGTACATCGAATGTTAGCTCCTAGAGTCTTCCCACATTCTCCAAAAAGTCCACCAAAACTATAGCTTCAGAAGTAGGAGGAGGTCATGAAGGCTACTCTAATCAAAGTCAATTTCATATTACAAAGGACACCAATATAGCACAGCATGAGAACTTGCTAGCATTTACAAGGCCCTAGGTTCTATTATAGAAATGGAGGGTAGGAAGGGAGGAGAGAGGATGGCGCCTGACTACTTACACTGTAAAGCTCATCATGGGTCACTCATTGACCCAATGTTCCTTTAAAGTCCTTTATAAACCTCTGAACAGAATAAATGTCCTGAGATTTTGAGCTTTGCACAGTACACAAAAGATCCACAGTCTCAAGTTACAAGTAATGGGATGAGGGACTGTTCTTGCTGGACCTCAGCCTTGATGTAATGTGGCCAGTGATCTCGGCTTAATCCCTGATCCATGTCAAGCTTCAACATCACCAGCTGCAGTGAGACATTTTGTGTGTGCATGTGCTAGCTCTCACACACACACGCGTGTGCATGTGCTAGCTCTCTCTCACACACACATGTGTGTGTATCCTCACCATTCTGATTCCCTTCCCCACCACACCCCCCCAAAAAAAACACCCTCTCTGGGCCTGGACAGCTAGGAAGACAGGAAGCCACAAACAAATTAAGTTAAAAGGTGTAAAATTTGGTGAAAGAAAAAAACAAAATAAGATGACAAAAACAGGTGCCAAAGGGCTTTTGCACACAACTCCTCAGTTCCAGTTCTTTGTGTATGATTAGTAGCTTGGCTTCAGCAGGGCACATTTCATGCTTATATGCTCTTTTGATGTCCTGGAAAGAAGAAACAGCACCTGCTGCTGAGTCTTCCAAGACAATCTCCAATGCAACTGTTCTACACTAGGTAAAGGCCTAGATACTGGTCTTTCAGAAGCTCTTCAACAAAGATGGCTGAACCATGTAATGGTGCCACTTATTGTGAGGTACTGACTTGTGAAGTGACTATCTAAAGCCTTAGCTTTCCATTAGGAAGCGGTAAGCTTTCACGACCATAGCATTGACTGGCTTGTCACAATCCAGTGTGTCTCTAAGATGTTCTGAAGATCCATAAATTCTGAGCCACTCTGAAGACAGTAAGTAGCTCTACAATTCCTTCCTATGCTAGTAGACTGGTTATGTCACCTGCACACCAACACTCAGTTGCTGTATGGCTGTTGTCAGGACTGGTGGCTGTATTTATGCCTCAATTCTTCTGGAATTGGTCTAGGAAGTATCCTTGCTGCTTGGCCTAATCACTGGAACCTTTCCTTCCTTACCTGTTCAGGTTTGCTGCATTGTGTTAACTGCTGTCTGTAGAATGTCCACCATGGCTGCCCAGGATCCTTCTATCCTTCCTACACCTTATGAACTCTGGGTCAAAAGGTTGTCTCTTTGTGCCAGCGTTCAAATTTCTGACACCATTTGTTCTCAGCATGCTGGGGTGACTTGTTTTGACCTACCCTGGCATGATAGCCTTTGCCTTTTGGATTCAAAGCAGTAGGATTTAAAATAATCTAATGAGCATCAGGCATCCCACTCTTCTAAGTCTACCATGCTGTGTCCTCTTGGGGCACACTGTACCCCAGAAGGTTCTCAATCCATGCTGGGAGTACAGCTCTGGCATGTCTGCTTGCTCGTTCAGTCCTCAATTCAGCTCAGGCCCAAACCAAACATTGTTGGTCTTCTCTTCCTTCTGCTATCCCAAGTAAACCCCCATAGACATTTTGTTTCCCCTTGAAACTGGAGTTCAGAATGTATAATCTTCATAGAAGTGGCTCTATAGTTTCACCTCTGACAATTATTAGAACTTGCGTGATTTCTTTCCAAATGATTGGAGTGGGGTAAGAGCTGATAATACAAAGACCATGGTCCATTCCTGATACCTCACACAAGGTGCTGACGACATCACTGCCTCCAGAGCACTATGACCGCAGATTCATGAAACAGCCAAACATTTATGTGTTGCCTCTCATGGCCTATGCGGTTGGGCTTTAATATCCTGGATTTACCTCTGTGTTCTTCAGAATCCAGTCTCATTCCTTACAAGCTAGGATCTCAACCTGGTCCTGTTTTATACACTATTCATAGGTAGAATAATATAGTATTATTATTACAGAATAGGGCAATACTAACATTCATCTCATGGTGATCCTTTCAATGACATCTGACATAAAGTGTGCAAACCATTTGAATGTCAAAACTCAAGAAATATTACCTAGTCTGATAATCATCAATCAAAACTCTAAGGGGTCACTCTAAACTCTAGCGTTAGAAGATGCAATGCAATATTTTTATGAAAGTAAACTGAATCTCAAAAAGTTTAACCTCCATGACTACACCTCATTAGAAATAAACAGACTCTGAAACAGAAGGCTAACCAACTCACTGCACTCATCCTGCAGTAACAGTAGAGGATGGCCTCTGTGTACCAGCAGCCAGACAGACTGAAGGGATAGACATTTTATATACTTTACCACTTGAAAATTTGGTATTTTACCCATGCAAGAAACACCCCCCCCCCAAAGTAATCTGTACAGTCAACAAAAACTGAGACAGTACAAACATCACTTACAAACAAGGGTAAACCTGGCCTGGCAGAGCATACCTCTAATCCCAGCAGAGGAAATATGACCTCTGAGTTCAAAGATAGCCTGGTCTACAAAGAACATTTCTGGACAGCCAGGGCTAAAGAAAGAAACCCTATCTCAAAAAGCCAAAGGGGGTGAGATGTGGGCAGGATTTCTCTCTCTCCCTCACACTGACAGGAGAATAACTCCTAGGGGAACATATAGGGAAAAGGTTCAGGTCAGGACAGCTAGGGACATCATGTCTGCCAGGTGTCATGTGCCTGACAGACTCACAGCTATCCCAGATGTGCCTGTCCTCCAGGGACCTAGGACAGCAATTCTGCTGGTGAGAATTCCTTTTGGCCCCATCTCTGGGCAGCACAGCTCCTATGTAATTGTCCTGTGACTAAGATTTTATAGTTTGGAAAAGTCTGTCCAAGACTATGCCCCCCATTATTTCTTCATCTGGGCAATGTGGTTTGGCACACTCCCTCACTTGCCTTAGGGATTTCTCTTGTAAGAACATTCTAGTAACCTGCCTGAGAATGATTTTTGTCAGTGACCAGAGAACTCACTGTTAGCCTGGACAGTCTGACTACTCCATTGTCCTTTTATGCCTGTTACCTCACTGGGTGAAACAGCTCATGTGAACTGTGAATAGCAGCCATAGTTAGGAAGAGACAATGTCTCAGTACAACTAATAAAGGTCTATCTTTCTCGGGAATGACCCATCAGCAGAGGGGATTAGTGAATTCTTAAAAGCCTAGTTTTTTGGTTTTTGTTTTGTTTTGTTGTTGTTGTTTTTGTCCAGCTCTGCTTTGGTATCTGAGGTTAGGAAACTCACACATACCTCTGTCCCAGCTGCAGTCTACCAATGGAGGTAGGGAACACAGGTAACCCTTCAGCCCTGGTCTAGTCTTCATTTAGGGCTAGAGAGCCTGCCCACACATCATCACCCTTAGCTATGGAGTCAGCCATCTGAGGTTGAGCTTGGGAACATACTCAATACTTTAGCCACAATTCCTAGTCACCATTTGAGGTTTGGAAGTGCATCCTGATTCTGGCCTGCATACCACATGGCCCTATTTGGGCCACCACATCAGCCAAGACACAGCCCCACCCACACCCAGTCTCCACCCAGTTCTTGTTCCTGTACCTCACTTCTTCCTTTTGCTTTGCTTCTGTCATTGTCCCTCCTGTCTGCTGTGCCTCTAGTTCCTATCTAGCAAATGAATACTATTTAATCTTTCTAGTAACTGGTATTAATTCTTTCTCTTTCCAATTGTTTTTATTCATAGTCACAATAACTGATATATTTTATAGTATATAATCATATAAAACATATTATAACTTTAGAAAGTTAATTGGGAGTTGCTCTTTAATTTATACTATAACTTAGAAACCCTGAGGATTTGTCAAAAAGTTATATACACATGTCATTGACTTGTACATGAGTATTTATTCTGATATCAGTTGGTTTTATGCTAATATGACAGCTATTCCTCATACTCTACAGGCTTAAAGCATGATCCAAACAAGACTGATCTTTATGTCTGACAGCAGTTTTGCTTGTCAGTAAACAGGTCATTGGAAGTTTGGATCAACTGAGATCAATCCCACAGGATTTATTCGCAGGGGCTTTGACAGTTCAATAGAGTGAATTCAGAACCCAGGAAAACATTTTGCCTATGACTGTAGTATTACTATAATGGAAACAATTATGGCCAACCAAAGAAAGAGGTGGTCTTGGAGGTTGTGCAACACCGAGTTCCAGGGGCCTTTCTGAAGAGTCAGGTATGAGGATGGGTAAAGGAACACAGCAAAGCCCACATGTGCTAAGATTTTCCATCACCAAACTGAAACCTAAGCTGTTTGCTTTGAGAGTTGACCTTCATAGAGATGAGGAAATGACAGTTAAATCCAGTGAAGCCAACAAGATTCTGTTTATATCTTATAAAGATAAGCAGCTTATTGCTTCCTGTCTAATCTTCCCTCTGCTTTTTTTTTTTTTTGCCTATAAATCCCTTGCTCTCTGCAGTTCACTGGCATTCCTTTTGATTTTGCAGACAGGATGCCTGATTCATAGGTCAATTTAAAAAGGCAACTCAATCTTGGAAACTAAATTTGTTGACATTTTGTTCTTTGTGTTCATTTTGCACATGTAATATGCTCTGTAATCATACAAGCATGCTGGTTTATCCAGACTTCTTATTGGAGTTTCATTTCCCTGTCACAGTTGATTGGTCATGACTGAAGGTCAACCTTCATCTCTTTTTCATGGATGATCTTTCTGGAGAGTAGCTCCATCCTAAGTCACCTCTTGATTTTTTTTTTAAATTTATTTATTTATATTCCAAATGTTGCCCTCCCTTCCCAGAGTTCACCTCATCTTCCCTCCCCTTTGCCTCTGAGGGGGTTGATTAACAGAACACTTTTTTTTTTTTTTTTTTTGAGACAGGTTTTCTCTGTATAGCCCTGGCTGTTCTAGAACTCATTCTGTAGACCAGGTTGGCCTCGAACTCAGAAATCTGCCTGCTTCTGCCTCCCAAATGCTGGGACTAAATGCATGCACCACCACTACCCAGCCAGAACACTCTTAATACCCAGGAAAACTTACAAAATAGAATCTCTTCTAATACTTGTGACAGTGTTGTTAACAATCACCAAAACCTTAAAATAACTCAATTTTCCTCCAACTGGGTAAATGGATAAACTG
Source organism: Montemys delectorum (assembly GCA_019843815.1). Taxonomy (NCBI): domain Eukaryota; kingdom Metazoa; phylum Chordata; class Mammalia; order Rodentia; family Muridae; genus Montemys; species Montemys delectorum. The sequence continues at coordinate 23,615 of JADRCD010174756.1, read as the reverse complement.
TGATGCATCCAAATAATATGATTTTATTAACAATAAAAAGAATGTAACAACACAGATGAATTCCAATAACTCTTCAAAAAAGGATATCAATGTGTACCATCTTATAATTTGTAACTGGGGAGAAATAATTATTTTTTACAAAACCCTGATTCAGCTCAGCTTTCCTAACATCAGAGCAACTACTGTGTGGGGCAGCTTGTTCTTTATGGTAAGGAGCTATAGAAAGGTAAGAAACATCTGTAGCCTCTACCCATTAAAATACAAGTAGCACCTTCTCCGGTTATGTCTACCAAAAATGTCTAGTAAGTCCAGTGGCAAGTACAGGCCACTTCCTTTTGAGTTTTTGATCACAGAGAATTCAGTCTAACCTCCCACCACCAAAAGTAGTTGCCATTGTTCTAGGTTGCCCACTAGAACGAGATACAATCCTGCTAAAGATACCACATACTTTGGTCACAGAACATAGAGAAATCTAGCAGGAGCTAAGCTGGAAACTTCTGTCTGATAGCCTTTAGAGTGTTGAAAGGTGCTATACAGACTAATGGGAAATTCATTTATGATGTTAGAAAACTGTGAGCCCTGAAAGTACAATATTAACCTGCCAGGAAAGATGTGCCTATTGGTGCAATAGTGGCCATGCCTGTTAAAGAGGTAACCGATTGCTTCCTTGGAGAATTCCAGGCATGTTCCACACAAGGTAATTCACACCTGGTACTGCTAATTTCATCAAAACCCCATGCATGCCTGGGAAGGTCATAGGCCCTACTACTGTTATTTTGCTATATGGACATGTAAAACTGTCTTCTAAACACTTATGTTTTTTACTGACAGTTTGGTGCAGTGCCTAGCCTTGATCAGAGAAGTACTTCTTGCAGTTGGCTGTAGTTAATGCTCACACTTATAACTGGTGATACTGGGAATGACTGTTCAGTAATCAGACCTAAATGTGACATTTGTATTACCTCCTTCAATGCTCTGGGAACTTCACAAAAGAGGAGGCTGAAAATATTTAAGAGCCTGAAGATGGGAAAGGGTGCTATGAAAAGCTGTCTTCTGAACATGACATAGCCTGCTACATTCATGAACTCAGTGGCAGTGATGACTTGTACAAGCCTCACAGTGTGGTCCCATGTGGTCCTACCATGGAGGTGGGGCTCTATAAAGCCACATCCACCCCTTCTAAGGAGCTAGGATGTTCCTCACTGGAAGCTGCTGGTTAGGTTGTCCTTGCCCAGGGAAATAAACCCCATCCATAGCCATGCCAAGTGACCCTATTTAAATGCAGTGAGCAATAAACAAGCCATGAAAGATGAAGAGGGAGCTATTAGAAAGAAAAGGCGGGGGAGGGCTGGCAGGAGCAGGAAGGATAAGGCCATCTCAGGTGTGTGTGTGTGTGTGTGTGTGTGTGTGTGTGTGTGTGTGTATTCAAGAAATAGTGGGTCTAGAGGTATTTTCAAATATTCTTGGGGGATGAAGTATCTTCCAGCTTGGGAGGAAAAACTTCTGAATTTTTTTTTTTTAATATTATTGGAATCTTAAAATCTTTTGGGGATACAAACAGAAAACCTTCTTTGAACCACTTAATCAGAGTTAGAAAGTCAGCACTCTAATTGGGTTTTCCAATAGAAAAATACAACCAAGTTTTACATGATTAGAAAGCTTTTTTTTTTTTTTAGGTTTTTCGAGACAGGGTTTCTCTGTGTAGCCCTGGAACTCAGAAATCCACCTGTCTCTGCCTCCCAAGTGCTGAGATTAAAGGCATGTGCCACCACTGCCTGGCAACTAGAAAGTTTAATATTGTTATTCGCTTTAGGATAAATGTCTATGGTTATTTTAAATAAAGATTATCAAATATATATAATTTATCCAAATATTAGTATTAACTAAGCTTCTTCAATTTTATATATCAAATTATAAACACTTTGCATTTTACTTTAAAGCCAAATGGTTTTAGCATTCTTCTTGCAGTTATCTGATAATTTGTGTATCTTGACTTCTTGTAATCCAGCTACTGAGGCCATTATGTTAAACTTCTTTCCCCATCCACTTTCACTGCCAGAGTTGTCATAAATACTTAAGCTAGCAAACTTACCTACTCCTGTTTATGCTGAGTACTAAAATTTGGTTCTCTTAAATTTACAGCAATCCTACCTAAAGTGGTTTGTTTATGTCAATTTGTCTCCACTAACTTTAAGATGATCTACTGAGTCACTAAAAGTGCTTCTAAAAGTGCTCAGAGGCTGTAAAGTGGAGAGAGAGACTGAATCACACAGTGAGTCTATCTCAAATATTTCATATTCATATGATAGTTTTACCCAAGTCTCGAGTTGCCTAGAGATGCTGGTGCATTTAAGGATGGGCTGCCTTGGTATTTCAGGATTTATGTATGTTTTGCTGGTTGACACTAAGCATAAGCCCATAATGTGGCCACCTTTTAAATGGAACTTTTTTTCCAAAACTAAAGTCAAACTTCTCAATGTGCTACAGGTTACTACGAAGTCACCAAGTTCCACATAAGCTGAAAGCAATCTCTCAAACTCATTCCAGATCACATATTCATTCTCACTGGAGAAAGAACACTATAAAACCAAGGAAAACTGCCTACACTCTTCAAAACTACAGGAAACACATTTCACTGTTTCCACAAATCACTATATATGCCTTTTCCCTATTTAATAGTCTATCTTTTCAGATCAGGTTTGCATCTCAATGAGAAGCTGAGAGATGGTGAAAAGTGTCTATGTCAGTTGCAAATACAAGGACTACAATCACATTTGTGGACCAAAAAAACCTGACATTCACAAACACACACAGGCACACTCAACTGTGCTTTTACATCTGCGCCCATAAATCAAAAATCAAAGAACAAACTTACCAGTTTGATGTAGGACAGCTTTCTTCCCAGCAAGCACAAAGAACACATTTCTTGACCAGCTTTAAAAGCTCACAATACTAGCTTTGTAAATAAGACAAACACAGACCATTTTACCACTTATAGAAGAAACTGATAAAGGCTAAAACATGAACACTGGAATCCTGCAAGTGAAACCAGCTGAGATACCTGAGTGCTCAAGGCAGACAGAGGAACCAGACAGACAAGAGTGCTTGTTGGAGGACCAAGCTACAAACATTGGCTTCTAAACATTGCTTCTACCAATTAGGGGAAAAAGCAGCTTTGCACTGATCAAAACCAGAAGCAAGTTTACCAAGACCTAGGGACTGGGAGGACAGAAAACAGCCAGCGTGGCACAGGATTCATCATGGCAGGTCAGGTGTGCCTGGGGGCCAATGAGGAGCATCTTGTAGTACCATCACCTGGCATCAGTAGGATATCCACCTGCCAAAAGAAAACTCTTGGGAAATGTGTTTTTAAATTCACCTTCATGTAAATCTTGTCGGCCATGTTTCTACTTGAGGGTGTAGGTGCTCCAACAAGGAAAATTACAGCAAAGTAATTTTCAGACTTTAGAAGGACAGACTCAAAACAAAAAGGATACTAGATATTTGAAAGAAACATGTCATTTGTAAATGCCACTGTTACTTAGTTAAATAAACAGGTAACCTAGGAAACAAATGATCAGTTTTCTCATGCAACTATTTCTCTCAATCTTCATGTACCTTGAAAAACCTATTTCCGGAGCTGGAGAGGTGGCTCAGTGGTTAAGAGCACTGACTGCTCTTCCAGAGGACCTGAGTTCAAAACCCAGCAACCACACAGTGGCTCACAACCTTCTATAATGGGATCTGATGCCCTCTTTCTGGTGTACACGGCTACAGTGTGTACTCATATACATTAAATAAATAAATAAATCTTAAAAAAAAAGAAAAACCTATTTTTTTATGCCTGTAAACCCAGTTGTGGTGTGGTTATGACCTGAAGATAAGGACAAAAATGTTTTTTTTCTGCCTTCACCCCACCCTACTTAAAGTAGGTAGAAATTCACTTACCTTTTCTTATGGAAACCACAAGCTTGTCAGGTCCTTTCTCTCTGAGCAAAGACACTCTGTTTTGTTGTCAGGATGGGTGCCTTAATGTCTGTGTTAAGTGTCTGTGTTAAGAAGCTAGACTCCCTGGGGCTAATTGTTTCAGTACTTTCCAGTTGTGAAACTTTCGAGGACCAAGTCCCATCTATAAACTGGAATAGGCTAAATAGGACCTAAAGCTCTTGAGGCTGCTGAGCCTCAGTGAACTGTTCACTCAGGTAATCTCTATTAGAAATGCATGACATTCTTCCCATTGTTTGGATTGCAACAAACATTAACTCTGTTCAGATTCATGTAAATCTTTTCTAGCATGTTTCTACTTGAGGGTGTACATGTTTCAACACTGTACAGCTTCTTATCCCTTCCTTGGAACAACTGTGCTAAAGAAGGGGCTGGCCTAGCTATTGCCCCTGTAAGCAGGGCTGTTGTTCAGCTTGGCCCAGGGCTCAGCTGTCTGAGAACTTTGTTTTTAGAGTGTTCCAACTAGTAGGATAGCTCAGTAAACCTAGACTATATGAAAACCATGGTTCATACAGAGTATATGTTTCCTTTGAGTCTGGACTTTTAGTAAAAGCCAGGCAGCCAGGCAAGAGGGATGTCAAAGATTCTGCTACTAATGATATTTAGGAAGTGGGTAGGCTGTTTCAAAGACTCTGGTGCAATGCTTTGGGCTGTTACCATTGTGGCATTCTGGATAATACTATTGACAGTTCTGTCAAGGCATATTTTAAAGGACATGTTAAAGCACAACGACAACTCACCTTAAAGTGGCTGAAATTTACAGTAGTATTCTAAGAAACAGAATGCCAGGTCTTAGTAAGGTAACGGGTACTGATTTGACATCTGAGCAGTTTCTGGATGTAGACCAAGAAAGTTATACATACTTTGACCAACCAAGCATATTACTGAACGCCAAAGCAACTGTCTTTTAGAACAGAACATGTCTAAAATATCAGCCAAAATGTGAATTGAAAATGACATCAAATAAAGCTTGCTAAGTTCTATATCTTTGTCTTTTAGAAAATCACTACATAATTTTATGGGACAATAATATAAAGTTTAAGATTGTGGTAGCCAAAGATTTACCCCATAAAAGAAAATAAATCTAGCTAGTTTTAATTATTCTGTAACTTATCTATAATCTTGGAACTTGACTACTCAAATTCTAAATTGAAATGGAAGTACTCAGAGACTGTAAAAATAAGACTATTGAACAAACATTTTTAAAAATAATACATATTGCCAAGTAAACTCACCAGAATTGTTTGTTAATACTTTATTAGTATTTTCTAACAGACAGAACATAACACAAACCAAATAAAAATTTTAATTTCTGTAGTTAATAAAAATAACTGACATTCTGATTCTTTCCCCTTGGTTAGAGGACAGCATTGATAGAGCGGTTAGGCACAATTGACACTTATGTACAGTGATATGCACAAGGTAATTTTTAACAATTAAAATCCTAAAATGTGCTCTTTAGTTTTCCCTTATAATACAGGAGCCATGCTCCCATAAGCAAAATTTTCTACTAAGAAAAGAATTTTACAAGGAGTGACAAAAAGACTTTTAAAACAAGTCCTTAATCAAGGTGCAGCAACAACAGAATGAAGTTGTTGGGTTTAAGAAGACAGTTAAATTAGATCTCAAAACATTAAAAATGTAGTTATTTTACAATTACTCAAACATGCATTAAATAAAAATATTGCACAAAATTAAAACTGTAGATTGTGAAAATTAAGTTCTTAATTTATTTTTTTAAAAAAATGGTACACTTTCATTGCACTTAACTGTTTTTCCCCCAAACACCTGCAGCAAACTTGTAGTGATCAAACTGATATATTCAAGAATTTTTGTTTGTTTGTTTTAAATTAAGGCTAACAAAGCGCGTCCACTGGTCAATGGCACAACTGTTTCCAGCAACTACATGGAACACTCAAATTATAGGAAATACTCATCTAAGTGCTACGTTTAAGTCATACAATCAAATTTTAGAGGAATAAGCTCTGATGGTTTCTTTGTAAAAGTTTTAAACAACCTGAAAAAAATATCAGAAAAAAAGAATGATTCATTTTGACAGTTCTTGCCCTAAAGGCACCACTGACTTTAAAGCGTTCAGCATTAGACATAAAACCTCTTTGTGTCTATGTTTATCTGTGTAACAAATGCACAAAATATAATAATTTTATTGAACGTAGAACACTGTACTTTGCTGATGGGTTAAATACTCTACACAGCTGGACCAAGCCAAGGTTAGCTGTAGCTGTAGCATGACCACACTCTTTGTTGTGAAACACAGATGTGCACAGACACGTGGCAGTTTGACATTTCTGTTCCTGAAATATAAATGCTTCTCAACAAAAATTCCCTTAAAAAACTATTTCCTTAAATAGTTTTGTTTTCGCTTTGTTTTGTGTTGGTGTGGTTGCAGTTGTCTTGCAGGGCTGTTAGAAGAACCTGCATTTTCTATGACCTCTTGTTCCCCTGGTTGGCAGCTTTCTCACTTTACATAGAAACACCTTTCACATGTGCACACTAGGCTCTTGCATGAATCTTTCTGTATACACTTAAATGTATTCATGGGAACATATAACTGAAACGGGAGGCTATGTATGAAACTATTGCACTGTGGCCATGCTGAGGCTTCCTACAGACTTGCCACATCCAATTTTAAGCCTGGGGCTGAGGAAAGGTGGGCAGGGCAGGGCAGGAGCAGATGATGAATACAGGAAACAGTTCTTCTGCCAGAGAAACACAATCTTTCCTCACTTGCAAGTTGTGAAAAGGGGTTTTACTTATGTAACTCTGAAAGGCATGCAACACATGCTGAGTATGTGCATATTACACATACGCACACAGCACTGACAAGCATCATAAAGCTTTCCAGGAAGGCGTCCCTCTTATCGCTGGGCTTCACTGGGTAAGAAGGATCTGAGAGACAGCAAGACAAATCCCATTCCAAGATCCAAGCTCCCAAAGAACTGGGTTATCAATACTCTGTCCCTCGACAGCAAGCACCCAAACGTTCTTTAACTATCAGGATAGTGGCTCAGTGGTCTGAAAAATAGTTTCACTATTTTAAGGTTTTAGTGTTAAATATTTTTAAAACAAAAAGCTGATATATCCAAACCCTTAGTCATTGGAAGTATTTAAAAGTACAGAAATTCTGCATATATGGGATATGAAGACTTCCTAATGGACAAAATGGAGAAAACACTAGGAAATGCAAAAGCTTCACAACTCGAAAAGGTATTTTGTTTCACTGATATAAAATATTGGGGCGTTAAATGTATACACCAAAGGGTTTTGTGTACTAGCTTTATTTAGAATTTTACATTATGCGAAATATAAATAAAAGCATATTTTTAAAAATAGTACAGTTCTGTTTTCATTATTTATTTTCATATATGTACACATAGTAGAATTAGGCATTTGTATGTTTACATAGGACTATAAGCTCATTAATCCTTTGATTTGCTATATTTGTAATTACCTAAGGCATGTCTAGATCATACAATTTAAAGTTATCATATGGTAACTTTCAATAGAGTACTGTTTTAATTTCCAATTTTTAGAAGGACAATGTATTTGGCAGTTCTTAAAATAAATAATTTCCCTTCTATATAATCAGTAATCTGTTAAAAGATTAAAAAAAAAAAATTGAACTCATAAGAGAGCTACCACATGCTTCTTCTGCACAGAATGCCAAAGGAGAAGTGGAGAGTTGAGTACCGTAAGAGCAAAGCCCTTACAGCACATAAAAAAAGAAAATCAATGAACATTTCTATCAATGAATAATAAATCCAATCAAATTCTGGTTTTGATTGGTTTTATTTCATAGTGCTTTACTTTACACAAGACGGTAATTTGGGAAGGGCTACTTCCTACACTAAGGGCATTCTTTCTCTCACTTTGCCCAGGCCGCCTTGAAACAACTGAACAACTGTTCTAAAGATCACTCACCTGCTAACCCACACGATAGCAAAATGCTGAAGACCCACAAGATCCTTGAGTGAAACAAAACTCTCCAATTATGCTCTGCGGTCTGCAGCTACCACACTAGTTAGCTAAGTTACCTCTGACCCGTTGCTTTGTGCTCCCCTCAGCTCTCACACACACATTCTGGCACTCTGGCACTCGGAGAGAATGCTGATTAGTTTGGAACAGAAGAGAACAACTCCATTCTTGAACGAGATGGGACAGTATCCTCTCAATGTTGCAAATTATGCACCAAATCATGTAAGACACAGGAATCTCTCTTAGTAGTGGCTGGATTACAGTTGAGAATGAGAAGAACCAGTCTTATGATGTACTAGTAATCTGTTTTGAGACATGGAAAGACTGGTGTAGACACAGCAGTATGTGAGTTACATCCCAGAAGATCTGTCCACACCATTAGTCCTGGACAAATGAACCCCAGCTTCACAAGTTGGAGTGTCACCTTTTTTGTAAAGAAGGCGCTTGAGTACTTTGAAGTTTTTGTTTATATTTCTGCATTTGCTTTGACCTTGAATGAAGTTTGTTGAAAAGTTCACGAAATTTATACTGTGGAAATAAGGTTTCTAAAAAGCCTTCTAAGAAGACATACACCATTCTCCTATTTAGCTGGTTGTGCTGAAACATTTCAAAAACACGAAGAATACCTTTCCGTGTTGTCTCAGCTCCAATAATGTGCTTCAGTTCATCTGAATGAAGTAGAAAAAAATGCATCCTCAGAAGAAGGAAATATATACCTAAATTATGATCAGAAATAATGTAAAGCATACAGCAGAATAACTCATAAATAGTAGGTATACAGTTAACAAGCTCTGTATAGCTGAGTCTTAAAGCCTACCTAAACTATATATATAGAGAGACTATACAAGAAGAAAGTTAGTAGCCATACTCACAGGTTACAGATTACTGTCACAATCCTCTCTCTTAAATCCCACGTGGTACTACTCACTTTCTTTCCCCCACTACTGAATGAAGATTTCTAATAACCAATACCCTTATAGTTGTACAGATCTGTACGACTTTAGTAAGCTGCAGAGGCAATGACTGTAGCCAATTTTGTTTCATGGGCAGGCTGAGGGTAGATTCAAGGAAATCAAGGATTATCCCCAGTCACCAGAACATCAATAACCAAATGAGAGGTATGTAAAAAGTGCTAAGAACTGAGGTGGAAAAATCGGCTGAAGTTTAGAATGTCTATTAGAGAAGGTAAAAAACAGAGTCATTGTCCAGACTGTGAGGGCAAGCTAGTGTGGCGTTTACATGGACAAACAAAGTCATCATAGAGAGAGCAGCAGAGAGCCACACAGGATTGTCCAGGAATTACTCATAAGGCCCCAAACAAAGCCACTATTCTGCTGTGTTACAAAGAAAGGGTAAAATTTGTAAGTTTACAGATGTAAAATGTGTAATATTAAATAAGCAAGACCACACAATCTCAGAGAGAGAAGAAAATCACGTTCTCCCTCATATATCGAATCAACTCAATAATGTAAGTATATATGTAAACAAAGAAACATGTCTGTACTGTGAAAAATGTAAAACAATAAAGGCTAAATACTAGATGAGGAACTGCTGAAAGCAGGTAATGTACATGAATTATGAAAGATGACATGCAGCTAATTGTTTTTCTAGTTCTAATTCTGTTGTGGAGCTTTCATTTTTGGTGGTAAATAAATACACAAAAATATATTCAATAGTGAAAGAACAATTATTCCAACTGTATAGAAATTCACTGAAGTGCATAGACTCTGGATCTGGTTAATTTTGGTGTATGTATTATGTTTACTTGCAATTTTTTGGATTTATTGGTTATTTTATTTATTTGCATTTTAAAAGTTATCCCCCTTCCCAGTTCCCCCTCCATAACCCTCCTATCCCCTCCTCCCTCCCAGCTGCCTCTAAGAGGGTGTTCCCTGCCACCCAGACATCCATTCCTGCCTCAGTGGCCTAGCATTTAGAGGTCATCAAGCCTCCAAAGGACCAAGGAGCTCCCCTCCCAGTGATGCCAGATAAGGCAATCCTCAGCTACAAATGCAGCTGGAGCCATGGGTTCCCCCATGTGTACTCTTTAGTTGGTGGTTTAGCCCCTGGGAGCTTTGGGTATCTGGCTGGTTGATATTGTTGTTGTTCTTATAGGGCTGCAAACTCCTTAAGCTCCTATAGTCCTTGCCCTAACTACTCATTGGGGTCTCTGTGTTCAGTCCAATGTTTGGCTGTGTACATCCTCATCTGTATTGGTCAGGCTCTAGCAGAGCCTCTCAAGGGACAGCTATACCAAGCTCCTGTCAGGAAGCACTTCTTGGCATCACCAATAGTGTCTGGGTTTGGTGTCAGCAGATGGGATGGATCCAGGACGGAGATCTGAGGGTAGCCACTAGAAAGTCCCAGATGCCAGGGGCCCAAGAGGGTCCCAGGACCCAATAGGGAGGACATTAGCTGAAGTACCCAATAAAGGGGAGAGAGAACCTATAAGAACCAAATCCAGTAGATAGGCTTGGCCCCCAGTTGAGGGATGGGACCACCACCCCTCAAAAATATTAATCCAGAATTCCTGATGTCAAAAGAAAATGCAGGGGCAAAGAGTGGAGCAGAGACTGAAGGAAAAGCCATCTAGAGACTGCCCCACCTAGGGAACCATCCCATCTGCTATTTGTAAATTTGTAATAAGAAAAAAATTTTAAAATGTAAAAAAACTTGCAACTTCAAAAAGGTGGTCATTTAAGCAGAGATACACTATAATTTAGCAAACTATGACCCTACTACAAAACATAGGATTACGTATATATAAAATCATACAGCTTCCATTTCTCTTTGGGTCTTCTTTGCAGCAAGAGCTTCTCTGGCAATTCTCTCTGTAGCTGGAACTCATGTGACACAACTTCTCTTCTACTGTAATATTTTTTTCTTTAGAACTGATCATTATCATCTTAAGTTTTATTTGTTTGTTTTGTTTGTTGCTCCCTCTAAAATAATATAAGCCTTAGGAAAGTACTGCATGCTTGCCGAGCGTACGGCTGCACACTCTTCAAGTGAGGGCCGCTGTGACGGCAGCGCTCCGCAGCCCCGCTGGCCCGCAGACCCGCTGGCCCGCAGCACACTCTCCTTTGTTACACAGGTGCATGAGAAATAGTCTTAAGTCACAGTTTCTTTTAATTTTTTTCTAAAGGGCCATATCTTTATGTCATCAAATTTAACCACATATGGGGAGAAAGTAATAGCAATGTAGTAGATTTCTAATTTAAGATGGAAAACTAAACACTGAAAATCTAATTTAAGTTATAAGAAAAGTCAGCCACATTAGCTTATGCTCATGTCTACAATCCCAGAACTTGGGAGGTTGAAGTAGGACTGCACTGAGTTTAGTATGAGACACCATCTCAAAAATAATTAGAAAAAGAAGAAAAGAAACAAGTAAAATTGTTAGAAAATAGGTAAGGACAGATGAGAGAACTTATAAATTCATCGTATCCACGCTCTACATCCACAATTAACACCGAGGAATATATCTCGGCATTGGCTAACAGTTACGCACAAATAACCCTATTAAAAATGGGGTACAGAGCTAAACAAAGAATTCTCAACTGAGGAATGCCAAATGGCTGAGAAGCACCTAAAGAAATGTTGAGCATCCTTAGTCATCAGGGAAATGCAAATCAAAACAACCCTGAGATTCCACCTCACACCAGTCAGAATGGCTAGGATAAAAGACTCAGGTGACAGCAGATGCTAGAGAGTTTGTGGAGAAAGAAGAACACTACTTCACTGCTGGTAAGACTGCAAGCTGGTACAACCACTCTGAAAATCAGTTTGGCAGTTCCTCAGAAAACTGGACATAGTACTACTTGAAGACTCAGCTATATCACTCCTGGGCATATACCCAGAAGATGCTCCAACATGTAATAAGGACACATGCTTCACAATGTTCACAGCAGCCTTATTTATAATAGCCAGAAGCTGGAACCAACCCAGATGTCCCTCAACAGAGGAATGGATACAGAAAATGTACATTTACACAATGGAGTACTACTCAGCTATTAAAAACGATGAATTCAGGAAGTTCTTAGGCAAATGGATGGAACTTGAAAATATCATGCTGAGTGAGGTAACCCAATCACAAAAGAACACACATAGTATGCACTCACTGATAAGTATAGCCCAGAAGTTGGGAATACCCAAGATACAATTCACAGACCGCATGAAGCTAAAGAAGGAACACCAATGTGTGGATACTTTGGTCCTTCTTAGAAAGAAAATCAAAATACCCATGGGAGGAGATAGAGACAAAATTTGGAGCAAAAACTGAAGGAAAGGCCATCCAGTGGCGGTCCCACATGGGGATCCATCTCATATACAGTCACCAAACCCAGACACTATTGTAGATGCCAACAAGTGCTTGCTGACAAGAGCCTGACATAGCTGTCTCCTGAAAGGCTCTGCCAGTGCCTGACAAATACAGAGTGGATGCTCACAGGCAACCATTGGACTGAGTACAGGATCCCCAATGGAGGAGCTAGAGAAAGGACCCAAGGAGCTGAAGGGTTTGCAGCCCCATAGGAGGAACAACAATATCAACCAACCAGTACCTTTAGAGCTCCCAGAAACTAAACTACCAACCGAAGAGTACACATGGCGGGACTCAAGGCTTCAGCCACATATGTAGCAGAGGATGGCATTGTAGGACATCAATGAGAGGAGAAGCTCTGGTCTTGTGAAGGCAGGATACCCCAGTGTAGGGGAATGCCAGGACAGGGAAGTGGGAGTGGGTGGATTACTGATTAGGGGGAGGGGAGAGGATGAGATAGGGGGATTTTCATAGGGGAAATGAGGAAAGGGGATAAAATTTGAAATGTAAATAAAGAAAATATCTACTTTAAAAACAAAAACAAAAAGAAAAAAGATACTTATGACCTGTCTTAGTCAGGGTTTCTATTCCTGCACAAACATCATGACCAAGAAGCAAGTTGGGGAGGAAAGAATTTATTTAGCTTACTTCTACATTGCTGTTTATCACAAGGAAGTCATGACTGGAACTCAAGCAGGTCTGGAAGCAGGAGCTGAAGCAGAGGCCATGGAGGGATGTTCCTTACTGGCTTGCTTTCCCTGGCTTGCTCAGCCTGCTCTCTTATAAAACCCAAGACTTCCAGCCCAGGGATGGCACCACCCACAAGGAGCCCTACCCCCTTGATCACTAATTGAGAAAATGCCTGAAAGCTGGGTCTCATGGAGGCACTTCCCCAACTGAAGCTCCCTTCTCTGTGATAACTGCAGCCTGTGTCAAGTTGACACACAGAACCAGCCAGTACATGACCCAATGTCAAAACTACCCTCATCATCTCCTAGCCAGAAAAGCCCATTGGTCATAGGCTCTCTTTCTCAGAAGAAAAAAAAAGGATATATAAATCTGTATTAATGACACAGGAATATCACAAATAAATATTCAAATAAGACCAACAGAGTGCTCATTTAAGAATTATGCTTTAATAAGGATTAATTATGATCAATTGGTTACCCATACATAAATGGACTTGAATATTCTTTCTTAAAAATTCATACTTTCTTTTGTTTTTTCAGCTAAAGGAATAATGTGGAACAGGCTTGCCAAGTGCTAGGATTAAGGTCATGTGCCTGTGATGCTCACAATATTCTGTGCTAGGGACCAATATAAGGCTTTGGCAATGCTAGGCAAGCACTCTGTCAACTGAACTACAACCTCAGCTCCACTCATACATACCTGTCATTCTTAAAAAGGCAGGAAGACAGAAAGAAGGGAGGAAGGGAGGGAGGAAGGGAGGGAGGGAGAAGAATAAGGAGGAGGAGGAGGAGGAGAAGGAAGAAGAGGAGGAAGGAAGGAAGGAAGGGAGGAAGGAGGGAGGGAGGGAGGGAGGGAGGGAGGATAGATGGAAGGAAGGAAGTCACTACTTTAAAACTATTTTAACTTTAAAATAGTGACTTGTTTCAAATGACTTATTAGGATTTGTTAGAATATAGGAGAAACACCTACATAGTCCTCGTTAGATAATAAGGTGGTCATTATAATAATAAAAATGAGATAACTAGCATAGTATCAATGTCAAAAGTCAGAAGAAATACAAATAAATCAAATTTTAATCCAATGTGTTTACTCACCTGGCATAATTGCAAATAATTTTGTTTTTCCTGCAATTCTTGTTCTCATTCGAATAGCTTTATCTCTGCATGGAACAGTCTCTGCTAAAATGCCATTAGGCCAAAATGCATCTCTATTTAAGAAAATGAAATAATGTTTGTGAGCAGTTTCATTTGTCTAATGATAGTAGTTGATAACTCATTTCAAACTGCTAAAAAGTAAAATATTCAAACAGATAGTATTTCTAAAATTTCACTTAGACAAATAACAAACAGCATCCAACAGCAGGGTTCACTTTAGGGGTGAAAGAATATATACACAAAAAAGTAGCAGATAAATTCTTCCCCTGATACTTCACAGACACTAGTAAAATGGGATTATATGGATCAGCACATGATAGACATTTAAACTCAAAAGTGGGGACCTGTTAAATGAATGTCTTATCCAAATCCACCCACAATACCCTGAAAACAGACAGCCTAGCATCTTAACAGCTCTTGTCTCTTGGCTATGCCATTCCATTCTAATCCTCTCTAACTCAGCCAGCAAGCATCTCAAGTTGGTGTCTACACTGTATCTCCCACACAATCAATTCATTCTCCTGGACTTTGATCCTGCTTCTTACGGTTTGGTTCACAAGTACCTATACTGAACAGGTCTGGAGAAATGAGACTCTATAGGCTACCAGAGGTGTCCAACCTTTTGGGACAGAAACATCATCTCTGTCATCTACACATGTGTAAAGCCCCTTCCATTGCTATCTGGGCCGGTGGTTGGACATGCCTGCATAGAAATCATGTTAACATGCCCTAGAAACACTTTGAGTATCAGGAAATAAAACCACCTATTGTGCAGACCTTCTACCTGTTAAACTAACCCAATCATCTCTGGAGAAAGAATGCACACAGGGTTAAATTTCCCAGTTGAGTCCAATCTATAGTCAAGGCTGAGAATCACTGCCACAGAATTCAACTGCCCTAACTGAAATGAACAGGCCAGGGCAGCTAGTCCAAGTTTTAGAAACAATGTAGTCTAAAAGGGAGAAACTTTGCTTCTAGGCAGAAAATCAGATGCCCCTCTTCCTGTCACCAGAACCTTGTGGCCAATTGCTTTTCTTCTCTAACCCTTGGCTGCCTCACAACCAAATGAAGACAAGCTGCTTCCCTGATGAAGAGGGTATAAGATTAGAAAGCACATGGGGCTCAGAGAGAAGCAAGTTAGTGCAACACTAACAGCTCCTCTCTCATTACTTCCTGACAGCTAAAGTATAACGTCAGAAGTTCCTATGCATGCTTATGTTCACATTTACAAACAGGGTTCACTTCTCTATTGACTAGCTGTGCTTCAACTTCTGATCTTCTTGCCTCTATCTCAAACTCCGCCATGACCATGCCCAGCTTTCTATTTAATACTATGTCAATAATTTGAAAGACACTCTATGGGATAAAAATCTAGCCTATCATTTTAGAAATGCTTCCTTTGTACCTTTGCTGATCTAGTTTAGGAAAAAATCAATAGCTCTATAGAACAAGTGCTTATGTATTTATAATTACCATGTGTGTACATGTACAATGTATTTATCTGTGGGGGGTGTGGGGTATACGGGCCACAGGTATGCATGGAGATCAGAGGACAACTATATAGGAGTCAATCCTCTCTTTCCACCTTTAGGTGGATTCTGGGATCAAACTTGGGTTGCAAGGTTGGTGTGGCAAGTGCCTTTACCCTCTGAAGTTTCTTGATAGCTCCAAATACTTATGATGCTCAAAAGACTTTGCTCATCACACCCAATGTTAAGGCCATTAAGTAAAAGTTGACTGGGTACAGCAATGTTCCACTGTGCACTACATGGAAGAAGTGACCGTCTTTCGATATACCTGAACCGCTTCACTGAGTCAGCTACTTGTTCCGGTGAGGTCATCCAGTCAACATGGTCAACTATTTTTCTGAAAATAAAGGATTTTGAATGAGTAAGCTTAAAGTCTTAAAGGCAAATAGAATTGACACAAGTTTCACAGAGTAACACTTTCATCTGAGAAGAGATCTAATGATCTTTAAGAGCCCAGAAAAGAACATCCATAATAAAAGCCTAGCTAGTCATTTACAGAATTAAACTCTACTCATCACTGGCTGAAGCAGGAGCACAGGAGACAAGTTACCTGTTAATAGTATCACCATATGTAGCTCTAATAAGCTGCTGGAGTAAATTCTTGATATTCCTTCTCAACCACTGGTTTCTCTCTTTTAAGTCAAACACTTCATCCATTAGAAGCAGCATTACTCTAAGTGGAATATTGTCATCCACCTGAAAAAAAAAGAGGAAAAAAATTAGAATAACTGAAGTTAGCTTTGTACTGTGAATGGCTATTGAACAAACAACAATGTGACAATTCAGCCTCCAAAAGCTCACATTACACATAAATTCTGTAAAACATGTTTCTAACAGTCGCCTTTTTATGTGATGAGAATTTTACAATTCTACAATGTTAAGCAAATTCTTAGGCTGTAGTATAAATAAGCTTCTCGAGTGGATTCCTGATGATAGTCTTATAGAAATGCGACGGGTCTAACTTAGCAGTCTGCTAAGGAAATGCTAAAATTGACAATTATTTTCTGGTAATATTTTTTCATTGGAATAAAATTATTTGACTGGGTGATGGTGGTACATGTCTTTATTCCCTCCATTCAGGAGGCAGAGGCAGAGTTCAAGGCCACCCTGGACTACAGAGCAAGTTCCAGGGCAGCCAGGAATACAAAGAGAAACTCCGTCTCAAATATAAAAAAAAGAATAAAAATATCTTTGGTATCTATATTTAACAAATGAAACAATGAAAAATGTTTTGCTTAATTAAGATATATATGTAATATAATTACATATACACATATATATAACTTTTTAGAAGAAAATAAGCTATATTATAACCCAGTAAAAAATTAAACTATTATAAAGCATGTATTTTTATGAACATTTTATGCTTTAATTGGCATAATATAATATTAGCATATAATTACATGTACGCATATATATAACTTTTCAGAAGAGAATAAGCAAAATTATAACTCAGTAAAAAATTAAACATTATAAAGCATGTATTTTTATGAAAATTTTATGCTTTAATTGGCATGTTATTAATATTAGCATACTTGATGAATTGGTAAAGTTAATTATTAAATATGACTAGAAACTTGATTAGTACTAATTTAATTAGTATACCTAACTATATTCAGCACACAAACTAATAAACTAATACATTTTACAGAGACTTTTCATCTCATATTGCTGTGTTTGGGCACTTTTTGTCTTACTGGACTTTTGCTATATACTATGGTTTCCAATTTTGTGTTTTTATAATTTGGGGGTTTTATGCATGTGTATCTTTCTTGAGTATTTTCTCGTTTTAAAAATGATTTGTACCAGAGACCTGGGAGGTGAGAGACTGTCAGGACTCAAGAGGAGGGACCTTAGATGAAATGCCTTACAGTGGGGAAAAATTTGTAGAGCCTATCTCCAGCAAAAAGATGGGGCATCGAGTAAGGGATGAGGGTGCTATCCCACAGTCAAAACTCTGACCCATAATTGTTCCTGTCTGAAAGAACTGTAGGGATGGAAATGGAGAAGAGCCTGAGGAAAAGAAGGTCCCATAGTGGGATCCAGCTCAAAGGGAGGCCCAGGGCCTAACACTATTACTGATGCTATGGAACGCTCACAAAAAGGGACCTAGCATGACTGCACTCTGAAAGACCCAACCAGCTCCTGAAAGAGTCAGATACAGATATTTGCACCCAACCAATGGACCCCTGTGGTTATATTAGGGAAGGCTGGAAGAAGCTGAGGAGGGCGACCTTGTAGGAACCAGCAGTCTTGATTAAACTGGACCCCCGAGATCTCTCAGACACTGGATCACCAACCAGGCAGCATGCACCAGCTTGTATGAGGCCCCCAATACATATACAGGAAAGGACTTCCAGATCTGTGTTCATTCAGAGATGATGCACCTAACCTCTAGAGACTGGAGGCCCCAGGGAGTTTGAGGTCTGGTGTCATTCTCCTGGAGACTGGGGGTGGGGAGGAGGTATGGGATGTGGAACAACAGTCAGAGCGTGGACCGAGAGGGGAATAAAATCTGAGTGTAAAAATACATACATACATACATACATACATATATACATACATAATACTGAAAAATAAAAATATGGCTTGTTTGTTTTCTAAAGAATGGGGAAGTGGACTGTGAAGTTGGGTGGGTAGAGATGTGGGGAGGGCTTGGGACAAGTTGGAGGAGGGAAATGCATAATCAGAATATATTATATGAAAGGCTTTTATCAATTAAAAAAGAGAAAATAAATAGAAGTACTGTAATTGTGAAAGCCTTCAATGATATACAAAATAATAGAAAAGCCCAGCTAGAATGCTTTTATGTGAAAAATTATGCATGCCAATAAATAACAGCTACTGATTTAGAACTATATATAAAACTGATCATTTTATGATTTTCAATAATTTAATGCTCACTTCCTAATTAATAACTTAAAAGATGACAAAAGGTAAGGTTTTTAGTTTTCCACAACTATGTTGTAAACATGTGATTAATTTTTATGTCATGAATGGACAATTTATAACTTAAACAGTCCAGAGGGGTGAAGGGCTCATTTATCACTGTGGTAAGATAAATACTGCTCAATTATCTGGTAGAATAACATCAGTTTAATAATACAAGATATTAAAAAAAAGTAACTATAAAACTCAGAGTAAAAGATGTTGCAGATTATACATTAAACTCATGACGTATCCTAAAATGATCTTGAAGAAGGGAAATATATACATATATGAAACTTTATTAGTAAAAAAAATCTATCTGGAAACTGAAAAAAGAAAATTATAAATTTAACATAATTTTGCTTAAGGGCTCAGAGCCCAGAAGCAGATTCAAAATATTCAAGAACAGAAGCATACATATATGGTAAGGAAAAAAACCAGCAAATGGGGAAAGATGGACTTTTAGTAAGTGGAGATGAACTCTTACTCAATCTATACATATAATTAATCACAGATGAAGTGTAAATTTAAATGTTGCCATAGCAAAGCAAGAAAAATTTTAAAGAAAAAAAATCACAGGGCAACATATAGAGTTATAAAAGCAATAGATAGCAGGGAGGAGGGAAGTATTTCAGAAATACATAATATATATCATACATGAGATACTTCATACTCAGATTATATTCAGCACCCAAATTAATGAAACACACACACACACACAAACATGGCTGAGTTAATAAAAAAATGAGGAAAAGATTCAGACACAAGACATGACTCTGAATGGCTATCATACATGCATCTACAGAGATATAAATACTAACTCTAGACAGGATGTAAATATTAAAACTCATATTGTGCTAGTAATAATAAAAATAGTACAGTTTTAGAAAATTATGTAGTAGCATAAAGTATAAAATAATTTTTGTATTTACTCTGACTCTTAAGTAGAAGAATATATATTTATCTTTTTCATTTTTATAATATGAATAAAAATATCAGAGTTCTGTGCATAATCCAATAGACAAATTTATAAGACTAAATACAAATACTACAAAGATACAAGTATTGAGAGAGAACTACTAAATAACAGCATAAAAGACTACCACAAGGTTGAACAACAAAACAAAACAAAACCACAGACGTAAAGGAGAATATATTATATAGTTTCATTTAAAAGTATAAAGTATAAAACCAGGATAAAAGTTAGGAGAGCAGTAAATCCATGGTGGAGGAGACTATGACAGCAAGGGAGGACAGTAATTTCTATGGCCCTGGTAATTGTTTGTTTGTTTGTGTGTTTGTTTAAATTAAAATGTTGAAGTCAGGAACATGTGCAGTCTGTAAGAATTATTTAGAATGTAAATAAATAGAATAATTTAATACATAACAAAAGAAAAAAGAATTTACCATGTTTAACATAATATGGAAATCTGAATGAATGAAACATATGCACATTAAAATAGTATGTCAAAAATGATTTGAATTACAGCTTAAATAAAATTAACTCACATTAATAAAGTTAACTCACATTATCATCAAGCTGAGCTGAAACTCGACAATGTTCAGGATCTGAATCAGTCTTTGTAATTAAAGGAGGTACCTAGACATTTAAAAAAATAAGTAACATAAGTAACACAGCAAAATATCCTAACACCATCATAACCTAAAACAAATCCCAGAATTTGACTGGATTATTGGTGTAATGTGTTCACAAAGCTTAATATTCTGTATTCTGAACTTAGCCCACCCCAGGAGCAGACCTCTAATCTTTTTTTAAGATCTCTTGGAAGTATGTTGATAAGAAGAAAGAAAGAAAGTCTACAATCACCTGAAACCCCCTGCAACCCAGGAAAGCCTCCTACCGACATGTATGGCCTGGGAAGGTCAAGGGCTCCTCTGGGCAGGGTCACATGAATGACAGTCAGCAGGAACAGTGCTGACACTCAGATTGACAGCAAAGGACAAACAGCCTTGAAAGGATAATGGTGAACAGAAAAGGAACTGCCTCTACACACAAGAAAATCTGTCTGAAGTAAACATCTCTCTGCCATTCAGATTCAGATGGAACTAGCTACGACACTCTTCTACAACTCAATTTTAGGTTTACGGTTGGTCATATACAGCTTTGATTGCATTCTTGCAAAGAAAAAAAAATGCCAAAATTATCTGACAAATGTAAGTTGGAAATGCAACAAAAGTACTTAGTTTAATCCCATTATTGAGAAATCAAATAAAAATATTTCCTGGAAACTTGTACACCACCTAAAGGTACGCATATTAAGTACAGGAGGAGACAATGACCAGGTGAAGGACTTCTCACTTTGATGTCATGGGTTTTTAGTGTTTGAATAAGGAGAAATTAGACTTTATATCTCAGTGTCGTTAAGTATAACTCATTTGCAAATATAACTCATTTATTTGCAAAGGAATCTATACCAGCCTAGTGCAATAAACTGACTAAAAAATACTAACCTAGCTAATTTTAAATACTTATTATAAATGAATTTGTTAAGTTCTACTACAAGAAAGATTGATAAATAAAAAATTCTATTACAAGAAAGACTGATGAATGAAAGGATTTTTAGTATCAATTTCTGACATGAATTCGGGGTTTTTAACTTTTAATTTTTATGAATATAAGTCTGAAAACTTTGGAAAAGACACTCAATATATATATCTTAGCTTTCTACCTCAGACCACACCTAGGAGGGACAACAGATCCACAGCCCTCTCTGCACCTTTCCTGCAAGTGGAGATCCTGTCTCCAGGGTGTGCTCTGACCCCAAGACCCAGGATGGACAACTAATCCACAGCCATCTGCGCCCAGGTCTTACCTGAGGAGAGATGATCTCCTAGAAGTGCTGACACAGGCTTACAGACTCACAGGAGGAACAAGCTCTAGTCAGAGACAATAAGAACATCTAACACCAGAGATCAACACATGGCAAAGGCAAACACAAGAATCCTACCAACAGAAAACAAGACTGTTTGGCTTTATCAGAACCTAGTACTCCCATCACAGCAAGTTCTAGAGATCCCAAAACACTGGAAAAGCAAGATTTGGATCTAAAATCATATCTCACGATGGTGCTAGAAGAATTTAAGAAGGACATGAAATACAGGAGAGCACAGGTAAAGAGGTACAAGCTCTTAAAGAGGAAACAAAATAAAAATCCCTTAAAGAATTACAGGAGATCACGAGTAAACAAGTAGAAGCCCTTAAAGAGGAAACACAAAAATCCCTTAAGGAATTACAGGAAAGCACAAACAGATGAAGGAATTGAGCAAAACCATCCAGGACTTAAAGATGGAAGTAGAAACAGTTAAGAAATCACAAAGAGAGACAATTCTGGAGTTAGAAATCTTAGGAAAGAACTCAGGAAACATAGATGGAAGCATCACCAACAGAACACAAGAGACAGAAGAGAGAATCTAAGGAACAGAAGATACCATAGAAAACACTGACAAAACAGTCAAAGAAAATGCAAAATGCAAAAAGTTCCTAATCCAAAACATCCAGGAAATCCAGGACACAATTAGAAGACCAAACCTAAGGATAATAGATATGGAAGAGGGTAAAGACCACCAAATTAAAGGGCCAGTAAATTTCTTCAACAAAATTATAGAAGAAAACTTCCCTAACCTAAACAAAGAGATGCCCATGAACATACAAGAAGCCTATAGAACTCCAAATAGACTGGACCAGAAAAGAAATTCCTCCCACCACATAATAGTCAAAACACCAAATGCACAAAACAAAGAAAAAATACTAAAAGCAGTGAGAGGAAAAGGTCAAGTAACATATAAAGGCAGACCTATCAGAATTACACCAGACTTCTCACCAGAGACTATGAAAGGGAGAAGATCCTGGGCTGATGTCAAACAGACCCTAAGAGAACACAAATGCCAGCCCAGGCTACTATACCCAGAAAAACTCTCAATCACCATGGGTGGAGAAACCAAAGTATTCCATGACAAAACCAAATTCACACAATATGTTTCCACAAATCCAGCCCTTCAAAGGATAATAAGTGGAAAACTCCAATACAAGGAGGGGAACTACATCTCTGAAAAAGCAAAAATGTAATCTTCCAACAAAACTAAAAGAAGATAGAAACATGAACGGAATGCCAGCTCTAACTACAAATCTAACAGGAAGCAACAACTACTTTTCTTTAATATCTGTTAACATCAATGGACTCAATTGATCAATAAAAAGACATAGATTATCAGATTGGGTACGTAAACAGGACTCAACATTTTGCTGTATATAGGAATCCCACCTCAGTGACAAAGACAGACACTACCTCAGAATAAAAGGCTGGAAAACAATTCTCCAAGCCAATGGTCCCAAGAAAAAAGCTGGAGTAGCCATTCTAATATCGGATAAAATCGACTTTCACCCTAAAGTGATCAAAAAAGATAAGGAGGAACACTTTATGTTCATCAAAGGTATGATCTACCAAGATGAACTCTCAATTCTGAACCTCTATGCTCCAAATGCAAGGGCATCTACATTCACAAAAGAAACTTTACTAAAGCTCAAAGCACACATTACAACGCACACAATAGTAGTGGGAGATTTCAACACCCCAATCTCTGCAATGGACAGATCATGGAAACAGAAAATAAACAAGGACACAGTGAGACTAACAGAAGTTATGAAACAGATGGAGTTAACAGATATCTATAGAACTTTTTATCCTAAAACAAAAGGATATACCTTCTCAGCACCTCATGGTACCTTCTCCAAAATTGACCATATAATTGATCACAAATCAGGCCTCCACAGATACAAGAAGATTGAAATAATTCCTTGTATCACCATGGTCTAAGGCTGCTCCTCAATAACAACATAAACAGTAGAATGCCCACATACACGTGGAAGCTTAACAATACTCTACTCAATGATAACTTGGTCAAGGAAGAAATAAAGAAAGAAATTAAAGACTTTCTAGAGTTTAATGAAAATGAAGCCACAACATACCCAAA
>JADRCD010174755.1:0-11016 GCA_019843815.1 Montemys delectorum | reverse complement strand
TGTGTGTGTGTGTGTGTGTGTGTGTGTGTGTGTGTGTGTGCAGGTTTATTTGTATATATTAAGTATGCAGAATCCTTGTGGAGTTAATAAGACAGTCGATCAGGCCTGACCAGAATGTGTGTGTATGTGTTTGTGTATGTATATGTATGGGTGTGTGTCTGTGAATATTACCTGTATAAAATACTTTAATTCTTGTTCTTTCTTTTTTCTCTAGTTTAAAAAGAGTTGATTGCCTGGTCAATGAGATGTCCATGAGCAAGAGAGAAAAGAAAGCAGTGCTTATTGGCACAAAATAGTAAGAAAAAAGTTATAGCATAAGAAACCAGTGCTTATGAAAGCACAAATAGTAAGATTATAAGGACAGGGATCATGAGTCTTTGACCTACATCTGAAGATGTGATCCACCCAATACTGTTTTCCTCCTAAAAGTTGGGGCAGGCCCCTAGCAATTATCTCATATACAATACATCCACTGTTCCCCTCCTCCACTCATCCTAGTCCCTGCTACCTCTCCCTTCCCCAGATCTATGTGCCTTCCATTTCTACTTAGAAATGAGCTGCAAAGAAACAACAGCAAAGCATAACAAAAGAAGATAGACGTAAAACAAGCCCTCCTATCAAGGCTGGACAAGGTAACTCAATAGAAGGAAAGGAGTCCCAAGAGTAGGCAAAAGAGTCAAAGACAGACACCCCTGTGCCCACTGTTAGAAGTCCCCAAAACATAAACAAAAACAAAACAAAACAGAACAAACCCCACCAAACAAACAGCCATATCATGCAGAAGATATGGAACAGATGTATGCAGGCCCAGTGCTTTCTGCTTTAGTCTCCGTGAGACCATGTGATCCCTGTGTAGTTGATTTGGTGGGCCAGGTTCTCCTGGAGTCCTCCATCCCCTCTGACATCCACAGTCTTTCCTTAACATTTTGGTTTTGCTAAAGATTAATTTATCTTGATATAATTGCATTTATTTATTATACCTTTCATTTGCCCTCTAACAATCATGACATCAATAAAATTCAAGTGACATGACTGTTCAGAGTCACCAAATTTAAATTTCTATCCTTTCCACTTTCATTTAAAAATTAAAGAGCTATATTTTTTTATTTGAATCACACTAGTGTTTACTTCATTTAAATTCACAGAACCATGATTTTGTTTTCAACACAGCAAAAGAAACATAGGCAGCTGGAATATAAAAGTAGGCAGATTAGACTGGATAAACATTAATAATATTTAATGAACTCCACCTCATTTTTAGCACATTATTTTTTAACACAGAACAAAAGTTGTGGGTGGGTTGTTTACTTGTTTTATATTTCACATTCTTAGGAGAAATATATGCAACTAATTAACATGCTCAGAAAAGAAAACCACTCACGTGGAAAATGAAATTTGAAAAACAATGCACATTTATTTCTGCTCTAGCAGTGCAATAAGGGAATGACACTTCATTTTCCCAATGATGTTAGTTTCTGGTTCTTGAGTACTGCTAGTCCCTGTAAGTTAGACTGACTGTTATGAATGTAGATGATGTTCATGTTTAAAATTGCTACAATTTATATTGCATGTTGAAATTGTAGTATAAATTTGGTATATTTATATATTTTCTTTTTTCTCTCATTTCACAGTATTTAAATAAAGGAAAGCATTTATCTTCTTTAACAGTAACTAGCATAGATGAGCCCAAGAGTGAAAAAAATCCATGGAAATATCTCTTTCTCTCTCTCTCTCTCTCTCTCTCTCTCTCTCTCTCTCTCTCTCTCTCTCTCTCTTTCTCTCTCTCTCTGTCTTTGTCTCTCTTTTTCCCTCTATTTCTCCTCTCATTAAATCTATACAATATGTTTACTAAATAGATAGGAAGATAGAGATTATAGATTCTAATGAGATAGATACATATAAATAAGTATTGCTAGGTATATGATAGATAGATAGACAGACAGACAGACAGACAGACAGACAATAGATCTTTTAAAGATGTTACATGCTTTTCTTTTTCCCAAAGTTTCTTTGGTTAGATGAGATCCTATGTCACAAGAACGAAGATAAGCCACATCTTGTCCCACATTAATATTCCCACTCCAATCCATGACTGCTGAGATTAGTTAAGAACTGGATGTATGCTTCAAGCATACCAGATAATACTAGGTATTTTGACATGATACAAAACATGTCACATGCATTCTTTACATCTAAACTATGATTTTTCTTTCTTTTTTTTTTGAATTTTTGTTAGATATTTTCTTTATTTACATTTCAAATGTTATCTCCTGTCCTAGTTTCCCCTCCGAAAAACCCCTATCCCATCCCTCCTCCACTGATGACCAATCCAGTTACTTCCACTTTCCTGTTCTGGCATTCCCCTAAACTGGGGCATTGAGACTTCACAGGAATAAGGGCCTCTCCTTCCATTGATGTCTAACAAGGCTACCCTCTGCTGCATATGTGGCTGGAGCCATGGGTCCCTCCATGTGTACTCATTTGTTGGTGGTTTATTCATATTGTTTTTTCTCCTATGGGGCTGCAAACCCCTTCAGCTCCTTGGGTCCTTTCTCCAGCTTCTCCATTGGGGACCCTGTGCTCAATCCAATGGTTGTCTGCAAGCCTCACACCAGTCAGAATGGCTAAGATCAAAAGCTCAGGTGACAGTAGATGCTGGCAAGGATGTGATGAAAGAGGAACACTAACCTCCATTTTTGGTGGGATTGCAACTTAAGCTATGATTTTCAAATTGTCATTGGGAGTTGACTATTGTTTCCATCATCAGAAAAGTGAGGTGTACTGAGTACACTCAACTCAAAGGAAGAGGAATCCATAGATACTACAATACACTGGAGATAGAAATACACTCATAACAGAACCTAGAAATGAAAGTCCAGCAGGGCTTAAAACTTTTAATACTTTTAATACTTTTAACCTAATTAAATAGTCAAACTTACTATTTTTAAATAGAATTTGATTTGAGATTATCTTATATTAGATGGAAACCATAGTTATTATTAGGAATTCTGTTTTTCCTTGCCTTGATCTCCTATACTCTTCTGCCTTATCCATGCCTTCCCCATCTTTACCCTACTCTCTTTTTCTCTTCCATGCACTTACCTTTCCTCTCACTTCCTTGCCTTTTCTTTTCTCTTCTCTTTTCTCCTTCTTCTTCCTCTTTTCTTCTTCTTCTTCCTCCTCCTCCTTTTCTCCTGTATGTCTAGTCACAGAACACAATTGTTCCAGCTTTCTCTGTCTGCTTTTGATAACCAACAAATTCCATGTTTCAAACTGAAAATTCCAAATTATTGTTTCCATTGAATTATAATTTTTAACTAAATAGATGGATTTATTTTACAAAGCAAATAAAAGAGGTGGTCAGTACATCTGATAGGAGTCTAAACAGAATACTTCATCTTCTTAAATAGATCTAAATGATTATAGAAAAATGGCCTAAGAGATCCAAAGTTACTGTCTTTTATTACATTGCTTATTTAAGATCCGTGAGCTTCCCTAGGGCTCTGAGTTTACTACATTCTTGAAAAAGCTCAAATGATCTCTCCTAAATCTTGATATGACATGAAATAGAAAGTTTGTGTCTAACATACAAAAGAAGTTTGTTCTGAGTTGCACAACTAGCAGCTACTAAGGATAAGATCTGCACCAGAGATCTGTAGCTTACCTTCACAGACTACACAAGTGTAGAATATCAGTCTTTTGAGGAATAGAAGTTACATTTACAAGCTCTGTATTGGTGGACAAAGAACTCTATCCTGACATATAATTTCTATGTCACTGGACCATCCTTTGGAAAGGTTAGTTTACTTGCTTGTATTAATTCAGATAACAAACTCTTTGCAAGAATTTTGAAATCATTCCTCAGCCGTGTGCTGGCCATACTAAAGGAGCTGCTACTCTTGGCCTCAATGTAAACAAATTATTTTAACATACCCATCTAGGACTGATATGTGAGCTAGTTACTCTGCTCCCCACTGAATAGTGAATGAGTTTTAATAATTAATTACTAATGAGAACCTCAATTGTGTGGGAAAATATTCAGGATAAAACTTCAAAATTGTATTGAGTAAGAGTGACCAACGTTTGGCCTCTTTTCATAGAGTCATAATTGAACAATAAGTAGTTATCCCAAAACAATCATGGGCTCTTGAGGGAATATGGGAACGATGATAATTGCTATATTAGACTGATTGATTAAGGTTGTGAAAAGTTATTATTGTGGGGGTGAAAGGTCACAAATTTTTGTTGTACTTGGTTTAATTTGAATTCTGTCAATAAAAGAAGAAATAATTGTGGTACTCACATTTTATAAAAATTCATTCTCTCTTCCAATTAATGCCTTTGTCATTCTGTAAGCAATTAATTCAGAAATAAATTACTGCCTGAAACCATCATAGAAAAATTGCCTTATATTTTTTCTAATATTTTTCCCCTTGAAGTCAGTCTACCAATATAAACTACCACCAACTAAATACAAAGAATTTTGAGGTGTAAGGTTATTTTATATACTTAGTAACTGTGATCATTAAACATTTTAAAAAATAAATATTTATTAACTGTCCATTATAAACTATGAAAACATTTATATAAATAGCATGTTATATTCTTTATAAAATTATTTTAATTTGCTAAGATTTACACCATTTACTCCTGCTCTCCAAAAAGCAAAATTAATGTGTAATAGGCTACAAAATATGAGCCAATTTATAAAGATCTTAAAGCTATAGTGAATATGGTTTCATCTCTTTTTCTTTGCTTTGCTTGTTTGGGTTTTTAGCTTATTTTTTGTATTTTTTGTTTTTGTTTTTGTTTTCTGTTTTTACATTGATCAACTAATAAAATAAGTCTAGTTAGTTATGTGTCAATAGTGTTACTCAAAATCCTTTTTAAAAATCACCTATTAATTTTGCCCAGTTTTCTAATTGGTATACCATCAGATAGTTTTTATATGGGATAGAATGTGTTACATTCATTGAACCACCAGGGCTAAGGCTTTTTTTAATGTCTCAAGGGTGGTTGTTCTGTTATTCTTTGCCATTTCATGGCAAAATTATTAGCTATGCAAATGTGTGACATTCATAACTAGAGGTGTTAATAAGGCCCCTTTGGAGATTCAGCCATAATTAGCAGCAATTAACCAGGAAAGTAAAACTATATACATACATATATACATATATATGTATGTATATATGTGTATATATATGTATGTATATATATATATATATATATATATATATATATAGAGAGAGAGAGAGAGAGAGAGAGAGAGAGAGAGAGAGAGTTTGTGTATGCATGTGCATTCACACGTGAAGCAAAATAGGAATAAAACTAAAAATGGCACTTCGAAGCCAGATTGACTATTTTTCTAGCTCTCCTTTCAATGTGTGCTAGTCACATAACCTTGATCAACTGGGATAAAATTCTGAGTTCTTGTTTCTAATTGTCCAAAAGCAAGGCAAGGTGATTGGAACATTCAATTACACCAAAATTCCCAGCATCGCTTCTGCATGAAATCAAGGCTCATCCGCTTGTTAGTTTCCTCCTCTTTTTTCTCTCGTGCTCCTCCTGTGTTAATGGGTAATAATCAGTATCATCCTTAAGTTCTTCTAAAATGTGGCTCTAGGCATGGGGCTGTGTTTTAAAGTATATATACAAAAATAAAGCTAAGCCCTTGGGAGATGCTGTGTGATGTCGTAATGCTGAAGCGGGTGATAACACCTCAGTTTATACTAGGATAGTAATAGTGAAATCTCATAGGATGATGTCTCCTCAAGGCTTCCAGAATCCATTATTCTCCATAGGAAAGATATGCTTTATACTCTTTGCCTTTAATGTGTCTCATTACACCTTTCAAACATATACATTTCATTACACGCTTCCATTAAAGCAACTCATTTTAACCTTCAAATATGTGCATCTCATTACATCTCCTTTAAGCATCTTTACATATTTCCGTTCGTGGGTTTCATTAAAGCCTTTCCCTTGTATATCTTATTACTAAATTACTTTCATGTATGTTATTATAACCTATATTTCTCATTTCATTACTTAAACATGCACATCTCATTACACCTTTCTATTTATGCATCTCATTACACTCCTCAAGAATGTGTATCATATTACATCTTTCTCCTTTGCATATCGTTACATTTGTCCAATTATGCATCTCATTATGTCCTTTTACTTC
Organism: Montemys delectorum; assembly: GCA_019843815.1. Classification (NCBI taxonomy): domain Eukaryota; kingdom Metazoa; phylum Chordata; class Mammalia; order Rodentia; family Muridae; genus Montemys; species Montemys delectorum. The sequence goes on along the minus strand of JADRCD010174755.1, from coordinate 4,829 downwards.
TGCATTTTATTATACTCTTTCTTTTATCCATGCCATTACATTACTTAAACATGGGTATCTAAGTGAGCCTCTTTCACACACCATTTTATACATCTCTTGTATGCTGCCTCCTTTCTGATATGTCATTTTGCTCATAATCACAAAATATAGGATTATTGGTCTGAAAGATTGACTGAATTGAGCATTTTGTCACTTCATTACACATTTAGAACATGTTACACTCATACTTTAAGTTCTTCATGAGACTTTTCTATCAAAATGTTTGAAAAAGGTGACAAAGTATCATTCTTCTGCCAAGCAACTAATCACACAGAAGCCTTCAAAAATGGCAGCTCCTCAAAGACAGCCTGTAGCCCTATTATGAGTCTCTTCATGCTCTCTCTCAGTAAACCCTTCATGCACTCCACTTAGCTATGTGCGGTGACTCATCCTGTGCTGGACTCCTTTCCTATTTTGATCACATCCATCTTAGAAGGTTCCCAGTATTTCCTGATAGTCATCTTCAGTCTCAAAGGGAATTACCTTGAATGTTTGTTTTTCTTCCAGTTATTACTTTTCTTCTACACAAATATCTTTTTTTTTCCTGAGGCAAAAGAAGTCTTTGGAATAAATTGAAGAGTCAAATATACAACCAAATGGCGTATGTAATACATTATATAAATTTATTTATCTTAGTAATTTGGTTGTATTGCAATTCAAGGAAAAAAATTAAAGCATCAATACTCACAATGGTTTAATTGCATGGTTTTGTTATCAAAAATGGCATAAACCATGCTGGGGACATTTCATATATTGACATTTTCATCAGATTTTACCAACAAGGAGTCCATGGTAAACTAAATAATACAGTCAAAATTCTAAAATAAGAAATGTAAACCAGGATGCTCCCTACTAAGTATAGTTAGTTTCCAGAGAACATTCATATACTGTCAATTCCTTAGCTACAACATACCCTTGACAGGGAGGGAAAATAGGATTGGCAGGTGTAATTTAGTTTAATTTCACAGTGTGCTCTGTGAAAACCTGATAAAAGTGCCACCTTCTTTGAATCACTTAGAGTAGCATCAACAGAACTTGAAAGTAGTTTTCACATGCACACAAAGACAGAGATAGATGGTAGACCTGAGAAGTAGAGAAAATCCTTTAAAATTCAACATTGGTTTTCAATTTTTTTATTTATATGTTGACATTAAAAAATATTTTAGGCAGATGAAAACACTTGTGTGTGTGTGTGTGTGTGTGTGTGTGTGTGTGTGTGTGTAGAATGGTAAGTCAATGGGAAAACTTGGAGAATCAAATCTTAAAAAGTAGAAATGGTAAGAAAGTTGAGAAGAAGAAATGAAGAAATATGTATATGTATATATATATATATATACATATACATATATATTCACCCATATATGAGAGAGAGAGAGAGAGAGAGAGAGAGAGAGAGAGAGAGAGAGAAGCAATTATTGTTCCAACTATGTACAAATTAGGGAAGAAGATGTCTAACACTGAGCAATACCTAGTCATAGAGATGATGGACCAGATAGCAACTGTAGAACTGAATAGGGAAGTAAAGGAAAACTTCCTCTGCTTAACTCTCATCTCTGGCCAGGCTTTTGCTCAAAAACAGCAGGATAATATAGAGTATTATTGTGACACATGCCACCACTGTCTTCCAACTCTTTAGCTTTGAAGAGACATGATCTGAAGTACCTGAATATGAAGAAAGAATATAAACATAGCTGACATATTTTCTTCCTGTTATGTTTAACATGTCCCAACCAATATCAATTCATGATTTCCACATTATAACTCTGCATTTTGCTTATAATCAAATTACTTGCTATAGTAATCTGCTTAAAAGTGAAGTTTCTACTACGATTTAATGAAATTTACCAGCATTTATTGTGAATTTTATTTTCAAATACTACTTGACTTCTATGAAGTTAGGATCCTGCAGGTATTTTTCTTCTATTTTATCTATACACTCATATATCTGACATTAAGTAGTTGCTTAATAGGACCACATAGCAATTAAAGATGTAAAGCAGAATGCAACTCTAGGATAATCAAATTATAAGACAGGCAGATGCATTAATTAAGGACCAGTGTGGGACTTGTGGGGTCAAAAATGAAAATAAAAACAATAAAAGAAAGTGAAGAAAACTTAAGAATATGCAAATCTTTCTTAGAGAGATGACAGTAGCTGGGGATGGCCATAGAGTTTTACATGAATATGTTACAAAGTAAAAAACTGAAATGAGCATCAATTCACTATTATTTACATATTCAAGTATTAGTTATCCACTATATATCCAAATGTAAAGATTTTTTTCATGTATTATTTAAGGTGTAGTAGACTATATGTTATTGAGCACATGGACCATGTATGGTTTCTAAACCTGTTATTAAAAGCTTAAGATAAGTAGGGAAGGTAAGGAGACTTAATCTAACAGAAATTAGTTGTCTTATACTTTTTGGATCTTGGATATCTACAATCAAGATTTTAAGGCCCTTGTCCTCTTCGAGATGCTAGGATAAACTTGTTGACCCTTCTTGCCTCATCCATTCTGCTTTATCCCAAAGATTCCTGTCACTAGTTGCCTTCTAATTTTGTCACCACAATCTCTCCTGCAATCTCTATTTCCACAGTTTTCTTCCCCATGTGAATCTCTGTAGGTCATGTCTTCTCATAAGAATAGCAGTCAATGGATTTGGGCCCCATTCTAATATACCTGGCCTCCATTTTGGCCTAGTGAGAGTTTCAAAGAGTCTACTTCCCAATGAGATAAAAAGACTTGTGTGTTGAGGCAACTATTAGGTGAATGTCACTCAACAAAAGATCATGTTCTAAAAAAAAAATCCAAAAGCATCTTCTCTGACTGAACCAAGACCCAACAGTATAGTCTCTGCTGTATACATGTTGGAAGCCTCATATCAGCTGGTGTATGCTGCCTAGTTGGCGGTCCAATGTTTGAGAGATCTCAGGGGTCTAGGTTAATTGAGACTGCTGGTCCTCCTTCAGGGTCACTCTCCTCAGCTTCCCCCAGTCTTTCTCTAATTCTACCACAAGGGACAGGAGCTTCTGTCCATTTGTTGGGTACGAATATCTACATCTGACTCTTTCAGCTGCTTGTTGGGTCTTCTAGAGTGCAGTCATGATAGGTCCCTTTTTGTGAGTGCTCCATAGATGTACCTAAGTCTCAAGAGACTGGAGGCCTAAGAAAGCTTAGAAGTCTGGTTTGGTGGAGGGTGGGGGTGGGGTCATCCTGGTGGAAACAAGGAGCTAGGGAGGTGGTATGGGATGTGGAACAGTTGGAGGATTGATGGGAGTAGGGGAATAAAATCTGGAGTGTAAATAAATAAATAAATAAATAAATAACAAAAAAAAGAACAAGTTGTAAAATAAAAATAAAAATAAAGAGGTACTATCAAAAAAATCAAAAAAAGCAAGTTAAAACAAGAAGAACAAGCATACTTTATAAAAAATATTTTAGAGAATTTGCTTCAAAATCTCACTTATGAATAATTTTTGTTCTATGACAAAAAACAAAGAAAACTAATTCACTGGACTAAACTGCTATCTCCATTCCTTTGTGCTTCATATAGGCACACCCTAAATTCTGACATGAACCATTTACACAATACTACCTGAGTATTGAATGAGTCTGCCCGCACTACAATTTTGTGCTATTTGTCACTGTAACTCATACACTATGGTTTCTTCCTTCTCTTCTTCCTGCTTTTCTTCTCTAATTTAAAAATGTTTATTGTATTATAAAATATGTGTCTATGTTTGTGTGTCTGTGTGTGTGTGTGTATTCATAATTTGCAACACATTTGCATTGATGTTTAAAATTCCATTTGAGTATGGATTAGAAGTAGCAGTGAGACTTCAGAAATGTATGAAAAGAACATAATTCAAATCTCTTCAGGTGCAGTTATTGTTCTTAACTGCTAAGGCATTGCTCCATTACCTACTGCTCTTTCTCCTCCCTCTTCCTTCACTCCCCTTTTCCTTTCTTATTCTAGTACCCAACTCTTCTTCATAAGTCTCCTCCATTCTCTCCTCTCTCCCTCCTTTCCTCAATTATTCCATCATTCCCTTGCCTGATCTCTATCTGATACTCATGTATTCTCTGCCTCTCTTATCTTTTAGTTTCTAATAAGATGAACAATTTATATTTTCCTGTTTCTGGATCTATCGCTAAGCTACTATTACCAACAACAAGCAGTGGTACTTAAAATGAATATAAATGTGTGAATGTATGATATGGAATAATGATTTTGTCCTTAATATTTAGTGGTAATTGAAATTATTTTAAGGAAATAACTATTTACTACTCATTTACCAAGAAGCTTGAATTTTATTTTTAAATGAGAAAGTAATATAGAACAATATAGATGGACTATATTTCACACACCTTGTTTTCACTAAGGCCTAGATAGAACAAGCAATGACTTGAGTATTTCATTGCAGATTTTGTTATGTTTGTGTAACTTTTAATTTTTTTATTAGACATTTTCTTTATTTACATGTAAATTTCTCCTTTCCCAGTTTCCTCTCCAAAAAACAAACAAACAAACAAACAAATAAACAAAAACAATGAGAACAATCCCCTGTTGCCTTCACCCTCCCCATGCCTGCCACCCCACCCTTTCCCACTTATTGGCCCTGGCATTCCCCTACACTGGGGCACAAAACATTCACAAGGCCAAGGTCCTTTCCTCCTATTGATGATCGAATTTGCAATCCTCTACTATACACATGCTGCCAGAACATTCAGTCCCACCCTGTATAGTCCTTGATTGGTGGTTGGGTCCCTGGGAGCTCTGAGGGT
>JADRCD010174752.1:1448-14691 GCA_019843815.1 Montemys delectorum | reverse complement strand
CAGGATATGTAGTTAAGGATGACTCTATGGTGAGATGTTGAACTTGGTCTTAAGCACTGTGGCCTTGTTGGCTCACATAGAACCCAACCCCTTCTGTACTGGCTGGTTTTATGTGTCAACTTGACACAGGCTGCAGTTATCAGAGAGAAGGGAGTTTCAGTTGGGAAAGTGCCTCCATGAGATCCAGCTGTGGAGCATTTTCTCAATTAGTGATCAAGGGGGTAGGGCCCCTTGTGGGTGGTGCCATCCCTGGGCTGGAAGTCTTGGGTTCTAATAAGAGAGAAGGCTGAGCAAGCCAGGAGAAGCAAGCCAGTAAGGAACATCTCTCCATGGCCTCTGCATCAGCTCCTGCTTCCTGACCTGCTTGAGGTCCAGTTCTGACTTCCTCTGGTGATCAACAGCAGTGTGGAAGTGTAAGCCAAATAAACCCTTTCCTCCCCAACTTGCTTCTTGGTCATGATGTTTGTGCAGGAATAGAAACCCTGACTAAGACACCTTCCAAGGACAGACTGCCACTAAGAAGGTTCACAGACAACAAAGAAAATGTAATTGGAGAAAATGTCTCCAGCCTGAGTGGGAGAGGATTCAGGGAGTCATGGGTAGACATTACCTTGTATAACTCCTGCTCACTTAATCTCTCCATTCTCACACACTCCTTAAGTGAGCTCATCTGCTGCCAGGCTTCAGCTACTCAGGTTTCATTTTGAACTTCTGATGTGTATTTCTAGTTTCTTTACAGATACCTCTAGTGCAATACCTTGGTAACTCTTTGACTTAATATGTCCCTGTATGTCCTCATTCCAAAATTATCTCTCATTCTAGGTATATACAGAGCCATGCAGAGGACACAATTCAGCTGTCTGCACATAGGGATAGCTGTGTTTCCCTCAGTCTAGGCTAGGTAACCAGGACATCCAGGTCCCTGCTACCCAGAAAATGGTGAGGACAACAGATATTGCAATCACCTAAAAGTCCAAGTTTAACATCTTCAGTTGCATAAATCTGATAATGTCAACAACAAAACAGCTCAGGGTAACAGAGAATGCCTATAGTAGTGAATTCTAGGCTAGCTTACACTAGAAAGTTCAGAATGTGGCTTAGCATTAGTGCTTGCCTCATATTTTCCAGGTTTGATCTAGAGCACTACAAACAAAACAAACAATCTCAAAATAATAAAAAAGGAAAACAAGGCCAAGAATGATTGAAAAGAACAATAAAAAGATTTTATTCAAATTTTGGTACATATTCAATACTTATACTGACTGAAAATAAAAGCTAGATATATATTATCAAAAACTAGGAGGCTTTAATATAAGCCACATACATAGAAATTCTCACTTGCTGTCTTTGATGCTTTAATACCTTCCTGGGCTGGTCTTTCCCTTCTTATGGTGTTGGCCAGTCTTCAACTCAGAAATCTTTTGTTTGATGGTACACCTTCCTGGTCTTCTTGCCTGGTGTGTCTGACTCTTGCTCTCAAGTCCCATTTGTAGCTGAACACTCTTACTTTCCTATGAGGTTGTCTCCAGGATCCTAAGACCACTGTCCTCTGCAAGTTCTCTGTTTCTGGTCTCATGTTCTGGGTTCTTCTCACCCTCACTAGGCCTCTGCCTCTGTGCCTGCTCTTCTGAAGGCCCCAGAACAGATCACACTTCCTTGCAGCATCTATATCCAGACACTTGAAACAACCTGTCTTGATTATATCCATGAACATCTTGAAGGAACCTAAAGTGGCTAAGAAGTGGGGAATTGTTCAATCTGCCTTGGTACTCCTCCCAGGGAATCTCACAGTGGTATTCAAAATGGTATGGTACTAGATTTCATAGTGCCTGAAAGAGGCAGCCTTGGTTTAAGAAAATAAAGGTGAGTATAAGATACAATATATTGTTGTACCATATATACTTGTAGAATATACATTTCCAATATAAAATATATAGAAAAAAGGCTAAATGGTATAATTTAATTCACTTGTCCCTCCTAGCTACAGATTGAACATAGAATTTTTAGTATGCCAGAAAAGTACTATACCATACTGAGTTATATCCTTAAGACTTGATCTTTTGAAATGTGGCCACATATTGTAGCCCAGGCTAGACCAGAACTTCTGATCTTCCTGTCTTAGCCTTCTGAATGTGGGATGATAGATGGGTACCACCAAGATTAGCTACTTCAGTTCTTAATGGTGTCCACTCTGAAAAATGAAATTGGGCTTAATATTAATTTTCATCTTTTTGATAATTGATGTATCTTCACTTTTCTTCAACAAACACGTTTTGAATTAGTTCATACTAATCACGTAAAATGAGAGTCATTGAGACATCTTCATATACATGTATAATGTTGTTTGGTTACATTTATGCTCTTGGACCCATCCCCCCCACTTTTCTTCCTCCTTATCTCTGTCCTCTTCTCTAATACCCCATTGCTACTTTTCTGTCATTTTTAAGGGGGGGTGGTGGTGGTGAGATGTTCTGCTGTCCAGACTGGTTTCAATTCAATATTTAAGCAATCTTACTTTTCTTCCTGTGTGGAGAGATTACAAATAGTGTAGCAAGCCCAGATGAAATGCAATTTATCATGAGAATAAGTTTTAAATTTGAAAATATTAGAGGTGAATGAACAAAACAGTTCGAGACTCCATTTCTGGTCCATTTTGTGAAGATTCCTTTCTCTCATATTTTGTTTGTATTTCTAATAATGCAGGTGTCACACCCTATAGTAATTGTTGGATGGATCCTAGCATTCACCACAGCCTTTGAATTTCTTGGGGGGGGGGTCAATTATATTTTTCCTCTTGTACTTTGTAGGTCCTAACGTAAGGTTAATAGATACTTATGGAATAAGTCGTGTAGAGAGGAGAGAAGCACATGCTGATAATATGTTAGCAGTACTACAACAGAGACAGGGAACACAGGAAGGAGAGGTTAAAGAATATTTTGGGGTGAGAAGTTGGAGCCACAGTGATGGCACTGAAACAAACAGGTAAGACATCTTTGCAGGGAAAATTATAGACTCTCTCTGATAGATATTTATTCTGAGTTGATGGAACACGATCTTAGTGCCAAGGTAATTTTCATGAGGGTAGGGAAGAGATGCCTTCAAGATTTTGACGAATTTCTCAGAAAGAAAGAATGTCAAAAGATTGTTTGACTCTTATGAGGGTAAGGACAAAGTGAACATTACTGTGAAGATGGAAGCCTCTCAAACAAAGAATGTGTATAATTCTCACAGAGATAGAGGAGGAGGCATTAGCTCACATCCTCACCAAATTGCTTAGCTTAACATACAGACATGGCCATAAAAATGTGGTCAGATTACAAAGTAATAGTGGAGACCTGTATTCCACTGCCTTGGAATCAGCTAAGAGTGCTGCTAATCAGAACATATCAACTCATGGGATCCACACGGAAGCTGGAGAGAGGGTTGTGCCTGAATACCCACAGAACTATCATGGGGGCCCTCAGCATTTGTTCCTGTTGTCCTCTCCCATTCAGCTGAAGCCTCTTCATGTGGCAGCATAACTTAATGTGGAAAATGATGACCATAAGCTCCATATCTGTCTGTATCTCCAAGTGCTTCATGTTTGTCTAGAAGACTGTGTGTTCCATATCTGTCTGGACATGATCCCTCATTCCTTGAAGATTGTGCATCACCTGTATCACAGGTGCTCCTCATCCTGAATCTCAATGAGACAATAGAGCAAACTCAGATAATATGGCTGATGGGGTAGGTAGAGTGGTAGAGTCTCCCCCAGTTAGCCCTATAACAAGTCTAATGTCTTCCAAGGCAAACTGCAGGCAAAGATCTCCATTTCTTTCACCCCCTGATTATTCAAAAGACTGAATAGAAAGAACAAAGTGGGTGTCTTAAATAGACTATGCCTTCCATACAACCTAGCACTGTTTTCTCAATTATGTTTTGAAAACTGTCCCTCCACATTTGCTTACACTGCAAGACATGGGACATTGCTACAAAGAACTCTTAGAGAAATAGCGGTTAATGCTACAACACCTAGAGCTGGACTGCTTTTTGAAGGATACCCATTTTCATGAAAGTGACAGTGCCAACCACATGTAACCCTTGATTTCTTATTCTTTTCACAATATCATCTCAGCAGCCAGACAGCAGAGACCACTACTTTGCCTCCCAATGGGCTAATTTGGCAGGTTCTGGGACAAGTTATTAACTCAGAGGAATGTGGTAGTCTGTGGGGTCAGGAAAAGATATCCCTCACAGGCTATCTGCTGCTTCAGGCAAATGCAGACAGCCAAGACATCAGATATGGGGTCTAGAGCATCGAGTTTGACTCAACCAATCTCTTAAGTTCTGATAGTTTGGCTTTTCTCTGCAAAATATTTGTTCAAATACTCCTATCTAGATGCAGGAAATCCAGACTGCCACCCAATGTAGATACTTCCCAAATTAAATGAACTGCAAAGCTATTTTCTGAGCTATGATCAGCAAGGAAGCTTCAGGAAGGATGGATATTCCCGGCAAATGGCCCAGCAGTGTGTACACCGGCTGTGGATATCTCTAGAACAGATCAACCTCAGGATTCTTCTCCTCCAAGACCCAGCTGGCTCATCTATGCCATGCAGGATGAAGAATAGCTTCTCCAGGTGAGATAGGATCTGCTTGATAGGAACTGTGGGCATATTCTGGCCTTATGCTGAGCTCAGCCAGACTTAGCTGCTTGTACTGGGCCAGTTCTCTGCTGCTGAAGAAGACATGCTGAAAGAGATCCCTGTAGAGCTTCCCCCCATCACATCCCCCACGCTCTCCTCACCTATCTGGCCAGTGTTGATTTCATAATCCCAGCAGCCTCTCTAATATGACTAATGGAAGAGCTTCCTGCGCACCTGGGTTTGGGCCAAATAAGTCTTGGATTTCAATCAGATATCCTTTCTCCTCTACTATATCCTGATATAGGCTTTTCCCAACCAGGGCTCTGTTGGTTGTTTTCCTTCTGCCTATCTCCCTTCCCAGGTCTTCCTCGAGGACTGCAGGCTAACCACTGATTTTCCACCTTCACCTGCAGTTTCTCTTGCCAAACAGATTTTTTTGATGAAATCAAGTAGCCACATTCCTTGCTTCACCAGAATGATGAGACTTCCAATCCTTCACTATTGATTGGCTAAATCAGAAACAGTTTTATCCCCAGGCCATCAGGTTAGGACACACAATGAACGTTCTTATTCTGAAGAGCCCACCCCAACCCCTGAATCATATCCAAGTTACATTTTGAAAAGCTTATCTATTGGTAGATAAAATCTTATTCATTGGTAGATCCAAAGTGGCTTCTCTTTCTCATCTTTTCTCTGTGAATGTAGTTACTGTTATTTTCCCCTCCCCTAAGATCTATACACCTAGAACACAAGTGTTTGATTGTACTCACATTACCTTCCTCCCACACACATCCAAGGTAAAAAAGATAATATGTTCTTCCAATTAAAGCAACACAATCTAAAACTGCCCAAATAATAGAAATAACTCCTTTGTCCCATCCAGATAATTTCCCATGCATATTTGTTTTACTCTTCATATGGAATATTAAAAAAAAACATCACTCCACTCCTTGCCCCTCTCAATATAATCATGTTACTTGTTACTTGAATGCTTTAAAAAACCAATTATTTTATATTTTGGAAAGTATGTTCCACTTTGCAGTCAAACTCAGGACAAATGGCTGAGGTGCCTCAAAGCAGACTCTGACCACCAGTCTCCTTCAGTCCCTATCTGTTATGGAGTCATCCTGGTTGGGATATCCCCCACTCACTCACCCTAAGCTCCCTTCCCTGTCTCCTTCAGTCTCTATCTGTTATGGAGTCATCCTGGCTGGGATACCCCACCCACTCACCCTGAGTTCCCTTCCAAGAGACTTGGCAATTCTTAACCAAGCTGCCAATTTAACTCTCCCAAGGCATCTATGGATTATTTGTTTCTGCTGCCATCTGCCACCCACGAAATTTGATTTAATTTCTAGAACCCAACTCCTCAGCTACTTCCCTTCGCCATCTGTTACTTCTTGACCACTCCCTAAGTGTCTCTCTGGCTCTTACAGCTTCCTGCACTTACCTGGCACTTGTCTTGCCTCTCTTGGCTTTGGTCTGCTATACCTGTCTGAGTATCTCTCTGAGTAGAGAGATACTCAGACAGAGATACTCAAATGTGTGGGCACATCTTTCCATAAAGACACTTAGTCTTTCCACTTTCCTAAAAGCCCCAGCTGCTTTTTCCTCTCTTTCTCTATTGAATAAGTGTCACCTTGGAACTGCCTGCTTTGTCTATTACTATAGAAGCCACATTGGTGTATTGGGAAGCTCCTCTGTCCTGCTAGGTCCCCAGTCACATGGGAAGAAATGCCTCTTCTTTGTGACTCAGAATACTTTTCTCTGACAAGTTTCCCATTCCACTTGGAGTACCTTGGATGAAAATTCTTGTCACAATCACACTTTATCCATCTCAACTCAGCTCCTTCCAGGATCTTTCTCTCACCATCCCTTGGTAGCTGCAGTCCAGCCTGTGACCACCTGAGACCCTTTCCTTGTCTTCTCCCTCTATGAACAGCCTGACAGTCCCCAAGCTTCTCTAAACCTACTTAGGCTATTACATTATTTCTCAGCTTCTATCTGCATGGAGTCCCACAGCTTCTGTTTTCAGCTCCCTCCTGAAGTTTCCTCTCCTTCCTCAACCTGAATGCCTATACTTTGTGTCACTGCTACTTCTCAGATCACTCCTGTAGCCCTGTAGCTTCTCTAAGCTCATCTGGATCATTATGTTCTCTCAGCCCCCTCTTGGAGCATGTAGAAACCTTCCCCCTGGCAGTACTTCATTTTATGGCCCTGTAGTGAGAATTCTAGAATTTTGGTTTCTTTAAAAAGCACAGAAATATTGTAAGACTATGTTTTCATTTTAATCCCAGGTGTGGGGGTGTGACACTGTTTCAGACTGTCTGCAGCAGCTGACTATGATTTGCCTCATGTTCCAGCAGAGGTGTGGTTTTGCCAGCTGCTTGGGTAATGTTTAGAATTCAGGGAACATTTTAGAGGGTATATAAATGCTAGGGCCCTGAGAGGCAGATCACTGAATGATGAACAACCACCTGAATAAACTCTGAACCCCTGAAGGGGTTGGTCGCAGTTTGTTATTAGTCATGCTCAAAGAAGAAACTAGAACGAAGAAATTAGATTAAAAGATCTCTCTCTCTCTCTCTCTCTCTCTCTCTCTCTCTCTCTAATCTAGTGATAGGGAGTGAAACTGAAGGGATAAAGTGTTGGAAATAGAAAGAACCCAAAAGTAGCTAAGACCTGCTACATGACCCTTTCTTTTCCCATGAACTCAAATTTTATTAAAGCCTTGCTATGTTACTACAAATAGCTCAGCCTCAGTATACAGTTCAAGGACTAAAGATAGAAATGTTCAACTTTAAATTTTCTCATACATTAACAACTTCTGACACTGCCCAAACAAATGATCCCCAAATCTGTTACATCTACACTTTCTCTTCTCTATATATCCAAAGTAACTTATTTCTAAGATTTTTCTATACTTCCCACTGTTTAAAAAAACTTTCATTTTTATGATTTCTCTGCACTCTGCTCTCAAAAAACAATCTCTTAAGACTATGCTGTAAACTTTATCTCAGGATTTATAAGTTCATTGGGTATCATTTAAAAAAACTATAGAAGTCTATAACAAAATTAAGATCTTACGATAGCCACATAGTATACAGTGACTAAGGTAGCACCTACAAAACTTCTTAGTCCTACTGAGCCCTTGGCTTATTGTTGTATCTGCTTTTAGACTAAAGATAGCAATATCAGTGTCAGGAAACACTGCTGCTAAGGTCCTAGTCAGATATTATTGGAATGTCCTGAGCTCTGTGCAAAATGGTTGACTCCCTTTTGTCAGTGTGGCTTCCTCTTCTCTCCCTGAAGGATCCTGGACTCCTCTGCCTACCTAAGGAATGTCATATATCCCTGCACCTGAGATTCCTGGAATGCCTCCTCATGCTAATGAAGCATCTCAGTATATTAGCTTTCTCAGCCAATGACCTTTGCCTACCCTAGTCTCATTCTCTTTCCCAAAACTATATAACCCTTGGCTTATCCTGAATAAAGTGTTTATACAAACATACAAGCCCACCCCAAATAAAGAAATATGCATAAGCTGAGATTATTTAAAAGAATTGTTTTATCGACTATCATTGGAGAAGTTCTTCTTCCCCCATCCTCTCACCCCCAGCTAGAGTGGGATCCTGTAGAACTCCACCCATTATTGGCTCTGCTTCATCCAGTCAGCCTAGTGTGCAGTGGTGTCTGGACACCCTGAGAGAGGAAACAGAGCCCTAGGAACTATAAGTTGGATCCCGAAATGCATACCTCAGCTGGTGCCCACATGGGGCCAATAGGACTTCCATTTTGAGCAAAAAAGTGTCAGTTTCCCTGGTCCCAAGCAGCCTCCTGGCCTAAGCCTCCGCACTCCGAGGACAGGTAAAAAAAAAAAAAGTGATTTTTTTTCTCACTTTATTTTCAGTCAGAGCCATCACATGGATTCAGATATGTTGAAAGGACATCTGAATGTCTTTGGCCAGAGCCACTTCTGATCTGGCAGAATGTTCCTAAACCTCTGTCTGAAACCCAGCAGCTCACATGGTCAAAGACATCTTTCCCCTCCCCTCTCATCTAACTTTACACTCTGACTCACAAGTCCTAGCCCCCAGCCCCACTGACTGGTGCCACCTAAAGTACCTATGCCTGTTTCCTTTTTCCTTTTCAGGAATTAAAGAGACAGAAAGTTGCACCTCTCCTGATGCCACCTGCTGGGTTGCTGTTGTCCAAGGCCAGGGGACAAGACACAATGGGGATACACATGCTGGGAAGAGGGACCTCCTCATCCTGAAGGCCAGGCATGAATGCGGTCTGAGTAGAAAGGACCTCCCAGGCAAATGTAAATGCTTTGAACAGACTAACTACATGTTAATGGTTGCTTGTCAGTTCAGATAAAACACAAAACTCCAGAGCCTAATACTGAAAAAATAATGTCAGTCTTCCTGCTGATGTAGCCTGGAATAACACAGTTCACCCAAAACTTAGAATTTTCATGTGTTTTGTCTAAAATTTATTTAAATATTTGTTCTTCCCTAATAATGGGAATACCTAAAAGGATGTTCATGCTTTTAATACAAAATTGTTTATAGTTCTAAACTATAGTAATACTGACATATCTTAAATGAAAATTTAAAATTTTTTTAAGTTTCAGAAACTTTCCTGAATCTAGCTAATTTAAGGGCCCACAATTCACTGAAGAATGGTACCCAGGACTCAAATAGTATGTAAAAGCAGAGTGTTTTATTCTGTAGAAGTCCAGCATGCTGGGGTCTCTCATTCCAAAATGGAAACAACCAAGTGAGCTTGCAGGTCCAATTTAAAGCACATTAAGTGATTCTGGGGTAGATGACCTTTATCTTGCTCCATCTCTAGGAACATTCCAGAACTGTTACTGTGATGTGGGGCCTGGAAACTGTTGCTTGGGAGGTCTGGAAGCTGTTGCTGACCCATTGCTCTTGCTTCAGGTGAGATAGCTGGGCAGTTTCTGACTAGCTGCCTGAAGCCTGAGTTTTTTTCTAATAATTGACTTGGGCTTGCCAGGACTTGCCCAATTCTTAGGCTTAGTTACCTGAACTGCCAATTTGAAGCCTGTCATGGAGTCAGCCTAGCCTTCTCACTTCCACAGCTCAAACAGATTATATTAATAAATATTATTTAATCCTCAATTAATAAAAATAATACCATCTACTCAAGCCAGTTTATTTTTCACAGAAAAGTTATTACTGTCTATTCCAGATTCATACTTAACATGGCATTCCCTTTTTTAGCTACCTTAAGCAGATGAAATAAATGATCCCCAGCCTTTCCCTCTGCTTTCCTTACTGCAACAACAGTTGAGTTCCCACTTAAAGGATGCCAGACCAGGATTAAGATTTTCTAATACCTACCTCCTTGCCTTTATCCTATGGACCTCCTATTTACTGCCAATCAAACTGTTACAGACTTACTGTATGCATTACTCCCTCTCTTCTTTTGATGTAAAGAAAATAAAAGATAACCCCCTGGGTATACATCTCCCTGCCCTTGTCCTGCATGCCTGTTGTGACTATTCTACAAGTTTATCTCCATGAGAAAAGGAAGGCAGTGCTGCTCCTGCAGGCCAGATGGAGACTGCTAGATGTTCCTTCATTTGCTGGAAGGAATAGGACATGCTGTCATCCTTGCACCTGCTGGACCATAGCTGCCTTTGTCCAGATGACTGGAGACTTTTGAGACAAGTAGATATTGGCATGCACAGATGACAGCTTGGGTCCCTTCAATGACAGATGAACTCTCTTGCCTGGGCCTAATAACTGCTAAACTTAGGAGGACTTACATAATATTGAGAAAAATATTATATGTCTATATAAACAAACCAAATATTGTTTGAGACCAATGCTAATACTCTCAAAAAAAATTGCACAGACTTGCTCTGGAGATTTCAATGCACTTAGCAATTAAATTGGTTCAATAATCCCTCATTAACTCTGGTTTATGTTGTGTTTTACATTTTGCAGGAGCGTGTTGTCCTCTTAGAAGCTCCACCCAGCAACTGACTCAGACAGATGCAGATACCCACAGCCAAACAATGGATGGAGCTCAGGGACTCTTATGGGGGAATAGGAGGAAGGATTGTGGCCCGGAAGGTGATAGGAACTCCATAGGAAGACCAACAGAGTCAACTAACCTGGACCCTTGCAGCTCTCAGAATTTAAACCACCATCCAAAGAACATACACAGGCTGGATCATATGTAGCAAATGTGCAGCTTGGCCTTCATGTAGGTTCCAAACAACTGAAATGGGGGATATCCCAAAAGCTGTAGCTAGGCTTCCTTGTCTGGTCTCAGTGAGAGAGGAAGCACCTATCCTAGCTGAGACCTGAAGTGCCATGGTGAGCGGGAGAAATACCCAGGGCAGTCCTCAACAGCTCAGAGGAGAGGGGGAGGCGGTGGGGGAAGTATTGTTGGAGGGGATGATCAGGAGGGCAGTGAACAGAATATAAAGTGAATAAGTTAAAAAATTAAATATATATAAAATACTAAAACATAGGTGGATTTTGGGAACTCCTGCTGCTAAGATCAAAGTCAGATATTATCAGTGCAAACTGGCAAACTCTCTGTTTTATTTTCTTTACATGGGGGAATCCTATACTCTACTGCCTACTCCAGGAATGTCACATAGCACTGAGATTCCTGGAATGCCTCACCATGCTAATGAAACATCTCAGTGCCTTAGCCTTTAGTCAATGACTTTTGCCCACCCTGGATATTTTCACCCTCTTCCTCAAAACTATATAACCCTTGGTTTACTCCCAATAAATTGTATGCATACAAACCCACCCAGAATAAAGAATTATGAACAAGCTAAGATCATCATAGAGACCTGTTTCATTGAAGATCATCAGAGATGGCCTACACCTAAAAGAGCTATACATTAAGATCTTCAGAGAAGACCTTCCCACCCCCACCCCTACCCCTAATCTTGCCCCAAGCATTTACTCCCAACTGTACCAGGATCCTGTAGAACTCCACCTGTTCCTGGTGCCACTTCATAGTCCCAGCCTGGTGTGCAGCAGCATCTGGACACTGTGAGAGGAGGGAAGTAGAGGACATGGAACCACAGCTGGACCCCAAAACACATACCGTTCAGTGATTCTCCAAAATATTTCAGACTAGGTAGGATTTTTATAAATTCTTATACATTAGGAATTATGTAAATTCTATAAATTAGGAATTATAAATTCCTAAGATTACAAAGATTAACTCAGGTTAACAAAAGGTGATTTAGAGGTATATGTAACTGCTTGTATTACAAATGCTAATTATGTTACCCCAAAAGCTGTTTGTATGAGAGTGTCTACATGTAGCTTCTGAGAAACTGACACAAGTTGGTTCCGATTGGTAAATAAAGATGCCAACAGACAATAGCAGGGTAAGGCAAACAGAGGCTGGATTTTAGGATTTCCAGGCTTGGGACCTGGATAAGGAGAAAAAGAAGAGATCTACAATGGTGGGAGAGTGTGGAGGAGAGGAGAGACAATATGCCTGAGAGAGTGCAGAGAGGCATAGCTGCCATGTGAAGAAGCCAGAAGAGCATGGCCCAGAATATGGCCCAGTTGGGCGGCACTTTGTGTCCATAGCAGCCGAGAGAGAACACAGAATTAGTAAATAATAACTCGTGATTAACTTGGAGGTTAGACAGTGGCCCAGTTATTGAGCTGGTTAAGGCATATTAAAATATAAAGCTGAGTGTGTGTGCCTTTCATTTGGGAACATAAAGCATTAATGAGGGTAGCGAACCCACTGGCAGAATTTCATAATATTTATTTCAACACATATATGTCTAACTTCTTATGTTCTTGCTAACTACTCAACACCAGGCTTCTAGAAAATTCAAATAAGCAACAACATATGAATAATAAATATATATATTTAATAAATAAATTTATAAACTCCTAATGTCCCCTCAGGTTCACAGAAATAGTTGTCTAGCCTGTTTGTTTTTGCTCACTTTACTAAGTTTTAGCTATTTGGATAAATTAAGTCCTACAAAAAAATGATATTTTATAATGTTATACCATAAAAAAGTCAAAATAGGCAACTTTCCCAGTCACTCTGTGGACTGTAGGTATGGTTTTATAAAGTTTCCAGTCTATCATGGATTGTATTTATGGTTTAATGTTTTATTTTGATTCCAAGGATCTTTAATTAAGTCTTCAACTCAAATTTTTAAGGCTGAAAATTAACAGGGAAAAAGATATAGAGTCCTAAATATATAAAACCTCCGATCTTGTAAGATGCTATGTAACACATTTAGTGACAAGCTTTATTCAGCCTCCTGTATGTGTTTTGAAAATTAAGTCTAAAGCAAGTAACTAAAAAATAAAGTGTATTAGCTCTTACATAATAGATAGTGGTCTGCAAAGTCTTCAGAGATCTGTTGAATATGGGATTTAAAATATTAAATAAAAAAAGCCTCCCACAATAGACAGAAATGCTTACTCGTACCAGCACCCCCAAGGTCTCTCAGGAAGACAGATGGGGCAGTGAAAAGCAGGTCTGGCCCTGCCCCTGGCACCCTGCCCTGGGACTCTGTTCACTGAGATGCTGCTTCCCTATGGAGCCATCTGCCCCTGCACTTGCTCTCTCTCTGT
>JADRCD010174751.1:0-16857 GCA_019843815.1 Montemys delectorum | reverse complement strand
GCCTTAGTTTTTTCTTTTTCAATCCATAGTTGAGTTATAGGGTAATGGTGTGACACAAATATACTTAAATGAGGTATGACATTTAGTAGCTACCCTAACTTACAAACAACATAGCATAAGGATAAGAGACACAAGTTATAGGGGAGCTACTTTGAGCTTTGAGTTTCTTTTTAAAAAAATCATAATAGCAGCAGTAAGTCCAAACAGTTCTGGTTGAACAGTAGTAGCACTAGCGGTTCTCGTGTACTCTGTGGTGGATGTAGTTTTTCTATTTCTGTTATCAGCGTCTGCTTTCCCTGTTCTTCTCTAGACCCTTGAGGCTCCCTAGCCTCTCTAACCACAGTGGCCAGTATTTTCTGTTTCTTATCTCTCTTTATCTTTATCTTTCCAGCCTGTTGTCCTTTTGTCTCTCTTTTATTTTTTTAATTTTTCTTCTTCTGCTTCTCTGTCCCTCAACTACTTGCACAAATCTTTCAGCAACTTGCACTAAATCTCTCAACAACTTATCTTGCAACCCTTCTAACGTTTATAATATTAAGGCATAACCATAATTCAAACAAAATCCAGTTTTCTAAACCTTCTATTCTTTTTAAAATCAGTATCAAGTGCATTACTGTCACATTACAAAGTTTAGCTACCAATTCTTACATATGAATGCATTACAGTGCAATTTTGAATACATCATAAGCTAATTTTCTGTTACCAATATTATAAGCAAAAAGCTGCTGCCCCCTTTAAGAGCAGCTTGTACAGACACTCAGCCTCTAGCAGGGCTTTTTTCAGCTGTTTATTCCCAGCCACAGCACAGTGGCTTAGCAGTTCTTGCTGTGTGAATTGAGACTGCCTTTACACAAGTTAAGCTAAATCAAAATTTTAACCATTTTTTTTTCTTTTACATAAACACAGTACAACAATCATAAATTTAAACAGCACTCACCTCCCAGTAAGCAAAGCATAACTCCCAAGGCTTCAATATCCAATCATATTTATACAATAACAAAACCACAATTTACAAGATACCAATTCAATAATTTTTGAACCAGATAATAAAGACAATATTTTAACTCAATTAATTTATTTTGTAAAAACCTACTTGGTTGTTGCAGAGTCCCTGCCCACTTAATCCGTGTCCCAGCATTTGGGCCCCACTCTCCAGGCCCCACCTGACCTTGGCCCCTGGGGAGCCCTCTCCAGAGGAGCTGAGGTGCTGTAGGCTCTAGGGCAGCAGCTGCCCCGCCCATTACTGGGAGCAGAGTAGGCGGATAGGAGGGGAAGTCTTCTTCGTCTCAGTTCTCACAGCACAAACTCAACAGATGTGGATCTAAAAGTGAAACAAAAGGACAAACCCACGAAGGGGGCGACCAGACCCAAGTCCTCTCAGACAACAATATAGGGGACCTGGTTGGGGTGTCCCCCCAGCAGGAAAATCTTGTCTTTAACCTCTTCATCTTGGGAATCTTTGTGTTTGAGAGAGGCAGGGCCAGTTGGACCAGTCTGTATTGGATCCAGATGGAGGACTCTGTATTCTGTGGAAAGAACACACATACACACCTTGTTCTCGAGGTGATTAAAACATCTGGGCCCTTTTAGGCTCCAGTTAAAAATTATTCTATTTTACCCAGGCATAATTATGCCTGTTTGTAGGGTGCCATCTTTGGCATCCAATTTTAAATTTTTTTAAAAATAAAAAGCATGATTTAAATAATGTGTACAGGGATATAACTCTCCCTTTTCTGTTTAAAAGCTAAACTTTTCAGGGTGTGAATGTGCATGTTTAACAATTACGTGTCTCTGAGAAATTTCAGTAATATGGGCAAAATTAAATTGTTAACAAAACATCTCAAATGCCTGACTGTAATAGCCAGTTCTATTAATCTGTTCTAATCTAATTAGGAACCCCAAACATAGAAAATTAATGTAGGCAATGATTACATTTTTGGTTGCTTTTCTTGTTAAGGCAATTGTAACTAGAAAGCCTGAAAAGGTATCAATAGTTACATGTGCATATTCTATTTTTATTTTTTACAATCAGAAATATTTTTTGAAAAATACCAAATTGTCATCACAAGCCATTACTATTTTGATGTTGTAAAGAATAAGATTATACAGCCAATTGTTCTTGTGTAAAGTCTATAACTTGCCTGGTATACAAATTTGTTGTGGCATTGTCTTAAGGCAATTTAACTGTCCAGGCAGTTTAAGATATCTTAAGGAATTTTTAAATGTCTAAAGACAGTTTTTTTTAAAGGAATAGTACTTTCTCTTAACTTTAGTTGTATAAGCATGAACAATCATAAAATTTCAGAATTAGTAATATCTAAAAAGGAACACCTCTAAGCAATTTAAACTTTGAGCTATGTATATATTGGTTATCAATAAGTAAATTAAAAGTTTGATTTTAGCACTTAAAAAACAGTGACTATAGTACGTAGTTCAATTACCTGTGCCAAACATGTGATCTAATCACATATATTTTTCTCCCATAGAAGGGTTGTAGATGTATTTTTCATGAGAGGCATATATAAATTTACAGTAAATATAAAAGCATGCATACAAGCAAATTTTAACAATCTGTCTTTTGGATAAATATCAATGTTGTCTAAAAATCTTTACTATGTAATAGGCCAAATATCAATTAATATCTTGTAATAATCAATTTAATTGCTGTTTGAAGCAAGAAATATAGATGTCTCATTAGGTTTTTTAAGACATTTTTTCTAAAATGTCTTCATGACTTTATCATATAATTTTTCATTAATATCACAGTAACTTCAATAATAGGATGTTAAAACTTTACTTTGAATATGAAAAAAGATGAATTTATATTAATGCTCTCTACATCGGCAGAGGGAAGAGACTGGCAGCAGGTAGGGTCTCCCACAGGCAGGTGAACCGGTTGAACTAGTTTGCAGTCAGTTGCAAATGAGCCCTGGTGCTACTGAGCCAGAGAGCAGCAGGCTTGGAATTCTCCGCCAAATAAAAGAAACTGTCTCTAAGGAGACGGGAATCTCACCCAAAGGGAAAAGTTTTAAAACAAGAGTCAGTGAAAAACTGAATGTCTCCCATCCTCAAGGACATTGTAGCTCTGAAATACATTTTCTTTTTGTTTTGATGTCTCTTTCTCTCATGCCATATGTATAACTCAGAAATCTGTCTGTCTGCGTCCCAAGTGCTAGGACTAAAGGAGTGCACCACCACTACCTGGCCAGTTTCTTGAATGACTATTTTCACCTGCTTCTAGAATGTATGGAACTGTTTCCCGAGAGATTTCTGCAATCTCCTCAGGTGTTCCAATCCCTCTGCAGCTGGAACATGCATTTTCACTCTCCCTGTGTACTGGCTGGTTTTGTGTGTCAACTTGACACAGGCTGGAGTTATCACAGAGAAGGGAGCTTCAGTTGGGGAAGTGCCTCCATGAGACCCAGCTGTGGGGCATTTTCTCAATTAGTGATCAAGGGGGTAGGGCCCCTTGTGGGTGGTGCCATCCCTGGGATGGAAGTCTTGGGTTCTACAAAAGAGCAGGCTGAACAAGCCAGGGGAAGCAAGCCAGTAAGGTCTCTGCATCAGCTCCTGCTTCCTGACCTGCTTGAGTTCCAGTCCTGACCTCCTTTGTGATAAACAGCAATGTGGAAGTAAGCTGAATAAACCCTTTCCTCCCCAGCTTGCTTCTTGGTCATGATGTTTGTGCAGGAATAGAAACCTTGACTAAGACACTCTGGGAACATATTCTGTTTCCATAGGTACTTATGGGTGCTGAATTTCCATCTCTTCATTGCTGCAGCCTGGGCAATTCTCTGCACCACAGCTTGTGAGGTGTCTAGGCACAACTCTTGACTGCCCCGTGATATCAAGATTACTTGCCTTTAACTGGTGATCCTTTACCAGAGAGTCTGCAGAACTCTTTTCGCGATCCAAGTCTTGTCTGAGAAATAAGGAAAGAAAGATGAAAGAAGGAAAGAAAAAGTTTTACCTGCTGGAGTCCCTGCTCCGGGCGCCACTTGCCACAGGCTGGCCATTCTGGCCTCCCTCAACCCATGGGGGAAACAGGGTTCTAGTCAGTAGACAAGGCGTTGGCGAAGAAATGACAAACAGACACAACACAAGGGAGTATGGTATCTGAGTGCAATTTGTACAAAGTAAAACTCAGGCTTATATCATATACAGAAAACAGGGCAAAACGACAGAAGTCACGTAGGCAGGAGATGGCTACATCAAGGTCAGTGAGAACAAGCAGCCAGGTGCAAAGCAGAGGAACAGTGATGTCCTTCTTCCTGGGCTATTTTGGTAGCCCCAAGATAAATTCTCTGGGTCTGTCTGAGGCAAGCAGCTGAAGGTCGAATTCTAGCAGTTCTCGGCTGTAAAATAGATAATTAGTGACGGAAGCCCTACAACTTCTCTCTGGTAGTAAAGCGATTCTGCCTTGTGTGGGACTGCTCTGATAATTAGTGCCTGACTGTTATCTTTAACTCTTGAGACACCCTGTCTGGTAAGACAGCTTCTTTGTAAAAATTCCAAGCTAATTACAGCTAAGCAATCAATTAGGATTATTGAAACAATGTGGAGGCCAGGAAATAATGTTCAATCTCAGTTTTAGCTAATAACAAAATATTTCTTAGGGCACTTTTATGCCGGAATAAAGAAAGCACGAAGATCTCTCCACAGACTTTAGCAGAGACCAATCTGGAACACATCTGAGCTAAGAGATGTCAGCAACTGACTACCTCAGGAGACTGACTCCTTTTGAAGCATATACCTCAGGTCCATGATCAGGTTTTTAGGCCTATCACACAGACACAACCAAAGTAGATAAGTGCTGCATGACAGAGAATGGACTGAAGGAGCTGAGGGGGTTGGCAGTCCCATGAAGGTAGCAACAGTGTTAACAGATCAGACACCCTGCAGCTCCCTGGGACTGGGCCACGAACCAAAGAGTACACATGGAGGGACCCATGGCACTGGCTGCATATGTGGCAGAGAATGATCTTGTTGGACATCTGTAGGAGGAGAGGCCCTTGGGCCTGAGGGTGTTCAATGCCCCAGCATAGGGGAATGCCAGGGTAGGAAGACAGGAAGGGGTAGTTGGGTAGATGGGTGAGCACTCTCAGAAAGGCAGGAGGAATGAGGTCGGGATAGGAGGTTTCTGAAGGGGAGACCTAGAAAGGGGAAAACATTTGAAATGTAAATAAAGAAAATATCCAGTAAAAATAATAATATAAAGCAAAAATCATCATATTTGGACATGGCAACCCAACAGGAGGAAAAGTATCCCAAGAGCAGATACAAGAATCAGAGAGCTAGCTGTTCTCATAATCAGGATTCCCATTAAAATAAATGCTATATATGCTAAGGACCTGCTGCAAACCAATGTAGACCCTATGATTGCTGCTTCAGTTTTTGTGAATTTATATGTACCTTACCTAGTTGATTCAGAGGGCCTTGTTCTCCTGGTGTCTTTCATCCCCTCTTGTTCTTATACTCTGTCTTGTTCTAATACTGTCTCTTCTTCCCTGGCGTTCCTTGAGCTCTGAGAGGAGGTTTTGATGGAGACATTCCATTTAGAGCTATGTGTTCCTCACTGCATAATGTCTGGCTATGGCTCTTTGCATCTCTTCCCATCTTTGATGATGATGATGATGATGATGACGATGACGATGACGGTGATGGTGATGACTGAAGTTTTCCATTGTCTGTTTATAAGGATTAACATGTGATTTATGCTGCAGTAATGTTTCCTTTGCAAACTTGGGTGTCCTTGTTTGGGGCATAGATGTTGAGAATTGAAACGTCATTTGGTGGATTTTTCCCTTGATAAGTGTGTAATGTCCTTCCCTATGTATTTTGGTTTGAAGTCTATTTTGTAAGATATTAAAATGGAGATACCAGCTTGCTTCTTAGATTCATTTGCTTGTAGTATCTTCCCAACCCTAAACCCTGAGGTAAAATCTGTCCATGAGGTTGAGATGTTGTGGTGGTTTGAAGGAAAATGCCCCCCATAAGGCTCATATGGAGTGGCACTATTAAGAGGTGTGGCCTTGTGGGGTAGGTGTGGTGTTGTTGGAGGAAGTATGTCACTGGGATCAGGCTATGAGATCTCAGATGCTCAAGCAAGGCCATATTTGGCAGTCTATTTCTGCTACCTGCAGACCAAGATGTAGAACTCTCAGCTACCTCTGCAGCACCATGTCTGCCTGCATACTGGTGTGGTTCCTGCCACACAATAATGGACTAAACTTCTGAACTGTAAGCCAGCCCTGAGTAAATGTTTTCCTTCATAAGAATTGCTGTGATTATGCTGTCTCTTCACAGCAATAGAATTAAGACAGGTTTGTTTCTTGCATGAAGCAAATGGATGAAACCTGTTTTCACATCTATTCTGTTACCCTGTCTCCTTTTATTAGGGAATTGAGTTCATTGACTTTAAGAGATATTAATGACCAATGATTATTAATCCCTGCTATTTTGTTGTAAGTGGTGCAGGTGTTGGTGTTGGTGGTAGTGGTGGTATTATTGGTGATGGTGGGAGTGTGTGTGTGTGT
This sequence comes from Montemys delectorum, assembly GCA_019843815.1. Lineage (NCBI taxonomy): Eukaryota > Metazoa > Chordata > Mammalia > Rodentia > Muridae > Montemys > Montemys delectorum. The sequence goes on along the minus strand of JADRCD010174751.1, from coordinate 10,321 downwards.
GTGTGTGTGTGTGTGCACATGTGCACATGCTTCTCTTCTTTTGATGTTGCTAGTGTGAGATTATATCTTCTGTATAATTATACTGATTCGTCTTTTATTACCTTCTATATGGATGGATTTGTGGATATATATATTGTTTAAATTTGACTTTGTCATGGAACATCTTGTTTTCTCCATCTATGGTAATTGAAAATTTTGCCTGGTATAGTCTGGGCTGATATCTGTAGTCTCTTAATGGTCTATAAGACATCTGCCCAAGTTCTTCTGGCTTTTATAGTCTCTGCCTTTATATGTTTATATGTTACTTGGCCTTTTCCATTACAATTTTTAACATTTTTTTGTTTTGTTTTGTATGTTTAGCATTTTGATCATTATGTGGGAGGGAAACTTTTCTGGCCCAATCTATTTGTTGTTCTGTAAGCTTCTTGTATTTTCAAAGGCACATCCTTATTAGGATCAGCAAGTTTTTCTTCTATAAGGTTGTTAAAAAGATTTCTGAGTCTTTGAACTGAGAGTATTCTTTTTCTGTTTCTATTATTCCTAGGTTTGGTCTTTTCATAGTGTCCTAGATTTCCTGGATGTTTTATATCAGGAACTTTTTAGATTTAACATTTTCTATGACCAATATATCAGTTTCCTCTATTGTACCTTCTACACCTGAGATTCCCTCTTCACTTCCTTGTATTCTATTGATAATGTTTGCATCTTTTGTTCCTGTTTTATTCCAGGATTCATCAGTTTGTGGTTTTTTTTTTATTGCTTCTATTTACATTTTTAGTTCTCAAAGTGTTTTATTCATTTCCTTCACCAGTTTGTTTGTTTGTTTGTTATTGGTTGGTTTTTACAGCTTTCTTTAAGGAATTTATTCACTTTTTCCTATTGTTTGTATTTTCCTGGATTTCCTTAAAGGAATTCCTAAAGGATTTCCTTTTTAATGCTCTTTATCATCTTCATAAAGCTGGTTTTAAGTTCATTTTATTGCGTTTCAGCTGTGTTGGAATACTCAAGTCTTGCTGTGGTAGGGTAGCTGGGCTTTGGTGGTGCCATATTGTTCTGGTTGTTGTTGATTGTATTCTTACCCTGGTGTGTAGGCATTTGCATTTATGATGAATATTATTAGGTCTAGGTGCCAATTTCTGAGTAGGTCTTTGTTAGATGACTGTTTTTCTCTTGGTTTCTGTGTCCTCTTTGATCTTCTGATCTTTGTGGTCTATATTTTTGTTGGCTGGTATGTGCTCTGGTCCATCAAAGGTTCTCTGTTCTTCTGAAGTGTCATGGCTTGAACCTAAGCAGTGGATTTCTACCTATGCAGGTACAGGGGCATGGCAGCAGGAGTGGATGGTGGGTGGGAGGTGGTGTCAGAGGCTTGTAACTTTTAGACTATAAACTAGGGGCATGAGAGGGTTCCAAGAGCATGTAGGGCTTTTACCTTAGGTATTAAGACCTAGCAGAACCTACCTTAGTGGCTCCTTAATGATAGCAACTATAATTATACTTTGTTTTGTTTTGTTTGATTGCTTGTTTGTTTGTTTGGAGTTTTTTTGGTGAAATTTGTCAATCTTAAAGTGTTAGCTTTTTTGGTAGTATATTAGTATTGTGTTTTTAAACACACATATAATTAAAAGCAACCAAAACATTAAAATTATAACATAAACATCTTTTTAAATCAGAGAAGTTAAGCCCATAGGTAGCTGAGAGAGCAGTGGATTTTTGAGATAAAGAAAAAAAGAGAAGGGAAAGAGTTAACTTCCTAAGTCTCTCTAAGAAATGCTAGCATCTCAGTTTTAACCTTTATCTTATATATTTAATATAATCTGTCTTCGTTAGGGTTTCTATTACTCTGAAGAGACACCATGACCATGGCAACTCTTATAAAGGCAAATATTTCATGGAGGCTGGCTTACAGTTTCAGAGGTTTAGTCCATCATTGTATAGAAGTATAAAGGCAAACGTGGTGCTGGAGAAGGAACTGAGAGTTCTACATCTTGATTCAAAAATTGCAGAATGGAAACAAAGGAAACTTCAAAGCCCACCCCAACAGTGGCACACTTCTTCCAACAAGGCCACACCTGCTCCAACAATTCCACACCTACTTCAGCAATGCCACACTTCCAAATAATACTACTTCCTATGGCCAAACATTCAAACACATAAGTCTGTGGGGCCATTCCTATTGAAACCACCACAATATCTTTGGGTGTCTTCTTTTTCTTTTCTTTTTATCATAGAGTCATAAGGTCAATTTGACCCAGGTGAAGGGTTAAGGACATTTTTGAATCTGAAATTGGAGTACCACGTCCCATATTCCAGAGACAGCTTCCCACCTCTAGCCTAACCAGCATAGGACAATTTGGCAACAGCAGCTGATTTGTTTTGACAGAGAATTTTTTTTAGCCTGATTAGCATCTAAATTTGAGCTAGTGAAACCCAATGTATAGAAACAAGGAAAAGGGAGAAGTAAAAGATACTCAAAGTTAGGAAATACTCTAGTGTTGTGTTTAAAACAAACCCCCAAATGTCTAATTTTACCAAATGAAGACACAGGAGTCAAACACTGTAGTTAAAGCCTGCTAGTTCAGAGAGGCAGAGAAAACATCCAACTGACCTTCCTACTCCCCTAACCTTCCAGAAGAAAAAAGTTCTTCCTCTTTCTCCATGCTGCCTTAAATATCCTTCAACTCAAAGATACTCCTTCCTGCTTATTTATGTTCACTTCCTGTCAGCTCGGTTGATTGCTCTGCCTCTTGACCTAGGGATGACTTTATTTAGCTCTTGGATTAAAGAAATGTGTTGTGTGCTAGGGCTGACCCACTCCACAACAAGGTTTCTTTTCAATAACACAATCTTGTGTTTCACAGTATGATCAAATATCTAGCAACATTTCTTCTCCCTTTTTGTCTGAAATAAAAATCTTTTTCTAACATCAATAAACTATATACTATCTGGCACGAATTACATTCACAATATTTAGTCCTTTTGTATTTGACAAACATTGAGAAAGTACTCTACTATCTAGACTATCTTGGTGAGTCCAAAATTCTGGACCTAAGTCACTTTCTAGCATAACTTGCATGTATCAACTTAAGAACACCTTTTTAAGAGCAATCTGCAAATTCATCTGGAATAAAAAAGCCTAGGATAGCAAAAACTGTTTTCAACAATAAAAGAACTTCAGGTGGAATCACCATCCCGGACCTCAAGCTGTACTACAGAGCAATTGTGATAAAAACAGCATGATGTTGGTACAGTGACAGGCAGGTAGATCAGTGGAATAGAATTGAAGACCCAGAAATAAACCCATGCACCTATGGTCACTTGATCTTTTATAAAGGAGATAAAACCATCCAGTGGAAAAAAACCCCCGCATTTTCAACAGATGGTGCTGGCTCAACTGGTGGTTAGCATGTAGAAGAATGCAAATGGATCCATCCATATTTCCTTGTACAAAGCTCAAGTCCAAGTGCATCAAGGACCTCCACAAAAGAACAGATACACTGAAATGAATAGAAGAGAAACTGGGGAAGACCCTCGAGCACATAAGCATAGGGGAAAATTTCCTGAACAGAACACCAATAGCTTATGCTCTAAGATCAAAAATTGACAAATGGGACCTCATAAAATTGCAAAGCTGCTGCAAGGCAAAGGACACTGTCAATAGGACAAAATGGCAACCAATAGATTGAGACAAGATCTTTGTCAATCCTACATCCAACAGAGGGCTGATATCCAATGTATACAAAGAACTCAAGAAGTTAGTCTCCAGAGAACCAAATAACCCTATTAAAAATGGGGCATAGAGCTAAACAAAGAATTCTCTACTGATGAACACCAAATGGCTGAGAAACACCTAAAGAAATGTTCAACATCCTTAGTCATCAGGGAAATGCAAATAAAAACAGCCCTGAGATTCCACCTCACATCAGTCAGAATGGCTAAGATCAAAAACTCAGGTGATAGCAGATGCTGGTGAGGATGTGGAGAAAGAAGAACACTCCTCCACTGATGGTGAGATTGCAAGCTGGTACAACCACTCTGGAAATCAGTTTGGCAGTTCCTCAGAAAACTGGACATAGTACTGCCTGAGGAGCCAGCAATAGCACTCCTGGGCACATAACCAGAAGATGCTTCAACATGTAATAAAGACACATGCTCCACTATGTTTATAGCAGCTTTATTTATAATAATCAGAAGCTGGAAAGAACCAAGATTGCTCTCAACAGAGGAATGGATACAGAAAATGTGGTACATTTACACAATGGAGCTCAGCTATTAAAAACAATGAATTCATGAAATTCTTAGGCAAATGGACAGAACTAGAAAATATCATCCTGAGTGAGGTAACCCAATCACAAAAGAAAACTCATTGTATGAACTTACTGATAAGTGGAAGTTAGTCCAGAAGCTTGGAATACCCAAGATACAATTCACAAAACACATGAAACTCAAGAAGAAGGAAAGCCAAAATGTGGATACTTCGGTCCTTAGAAGTGGGAACAAAATACCTATGGAAGGGATTACAGAGACAAAGTGTGGAGCAGAGACTGAAGGAATGGCCATCCAAAGACTGCCCCACCTGGGGATCCATCCATATACAGAAACCAAACCCAGAAACTATTGTGGATGCCAACAAATGCCTGCTGACAGAAGCCTGTTTTAACCATCTCCTGAGAGGACCTACTAGTGCCTGATAAATACAGAAGTAGAGGCTCGAAGCCAACCATTGGACTGAGCACAGGTTTCCCAATGAGGAGCTAGAGAAAGGACCCAAAGAATTGAAGGGATTTGCATCCCCATAGGAGGAACAACAATATGAACTATCTGGTAACCCCAGAGCTCCCAGGGGCTAAACCACCAACCAAAGAGTACACATGTTGGGACTCATGACTCCAGCTGCATATGTAGCAGAGGATGGTCTTTGTTGGTCATCAATGTGAGGAGAGGCCCTTGGTCCTGTGAAGGCTCTATACCCCAGTGTAGGGGAATGCCATGGCTAGAAAGCAGGAGTTGGTGGTTTGGTGAGCAGAGGGAGGGGATAGAGGGTTTTCAGAGAAGAAATGAGGAAAGGGGATAACATTTGAAATGTAAATAAAGAAATATCTAATAAAAATTCAAACAACAAATACAAACCAAAAATTACTACTTACCTATTAGGTGTATTAAAATATATTTTTGGTTTTTAAGTTATTTCAAGCCACAGTCATCTTTTCAAAGATGTGAAAATAAAACCATATTAGCCTAAGGGAAAAAAGAACATCTTTTTAGACCTTAATACATCTTCTTAAACCCTAAGCAAATTAAGCTTAACTGTGAGACTATAACTATCTAGTCTTTAACCCCATCAGAGACCTGAAAAGAATAAATATTACCTGAATAAACAGGAAGTACAAAACAAGAGCATCTAAATCTATAGAAATGCAGAGACTTGTGGCTGCCTGATAGTTAACCATGATTCCTTAGAAGCATTGGAACATCCATCTCTTTGGCCTACTGACTTACAATATCTGACAGATTTTTCTGACATCATTTCATAGGCATCTTATCCAGGACCATTCCCTTTCCCTATGCTAGATATCTTACTTCTCTGCTGAAACTAGAAAAAAAAAATAACACATACAGGGTAGCTCACTTCTTAGTTTTGAGTGACAGATTTGCTCCTTAAAATTTGGAAGCCTATGATTTCTTATATGTTTGGAAAGACCTTTTTCTTATTATTAACCCATCTTGTGTCCTCACAAGACAGAAGGTGCCCCTTGGATACCATTCATGAAACAATCAATTCATAAGAGCTCTATCTCTGTGACTGCTTCCCATATAAAAAGGCTTCACCTTTTGAAAGCATCTCCATGGCCTCCAGATTTCAACATATGGATATGAGGAGGTTTCATTTAGGCAGGGGGAGAACAAGAAGAAAGGACAATGGAAAAATGTCATCAAGAGTAGCTTACATGGTCTAACATTTGACCGACATCAAAACTCTTCATTTGAGGAGAACCTCTTCTTCAAGCTAGTTGAGGAGTTAAGGTTCCAGCTGCCAGGGGCAGATTCAGCTACTATAGATGCCCAAAGCAGGCTTTTCTTTGGAGTATCCTGCCAAACTGCTCCTCTTGATTTGAGAGTTAAAGATGGAGGCCTGGCAAAGGCAAGCTCTAGGACACAGGCTTCCTGGATTTTAAATACAAGAACCAGAGGGCATAGGCACAGGAATCTGGAGATTGTGACATGTTCTCCGTGAATATGGCAGGCACTGGCCAACAACCTCTGGGAATTGTTCCTCTACAAATTGTTTATTGTCTTGAGCTGGGGAGGTAGGACAGGAGAGGGAGATGACCAGAAGGACATGGGTCTCCAATATTGGAGTTTGGAGGCCTTTCTAGCATGCAAGAAACTCTAGGACAAGAGGAAGCATACCATTTCAGGTACACAAGGCCACCTAAGGCTCCTGTAGTAAAGGCTTTTGATTCTCCACAGTTCCAACCCTTTTCTATTCCAGAGCTTCCCCAACTCTGCCTTTGCCTGGGCTGTTGTCCTTGGCTGGGCCCACAAACATTCTGTTTCTCCTTCAGACCTCATAGAAGCTCTTCTGTGCTTTCCAATACAATTCCTCCTTTTTCACTGTTCTAGTTTTGTTTCTGTTGCTGTGATAAAAGACTATTCAAGATGTACAGAGGCTCAGGAAATTGAACAGAGGTATGTAGCAATGGGCAATGGGGAACTGGAGTTAGCCAACAGAAAGTCCCAGACTACAAGAAACAGGAGACTTGGAGTACAAGAGGCTCCCAGGACCTAGCAGGGATGACATTAGCTGAAATACTCAACAAAGGGGAGAGAGAACCTATACAGATCATACCCAGAGGTTAGTCATCGCCCCTGGTTGAGGGATGGGGCCATCCACCCTTCTCCAAAATTTAATCCAGAATTGCTCCTGTCTAAAGGAAATACAGGGACAAAGAATGGAGCAGAGACTGAATGAAAAGCCATCTGGAGACTATACCACCTGTGGGCCCATCCCCTATGCAGCCACTAAACCCAGTCACTATTGCTGATGCCAAAAAGTGCTTGCTGTCAGGAGCCTGATATGCATGTCTCCTGAGAGGCTCTGCCAGAGTCTTACTGAGTGTGGAGGATGCTTGCAGCCAACCATCGGACTGAGCATGGGGACCCCAGTGGAGGAGTTAGGGGAAGGACTGAAGGAGCTGAAGGGGTTTGCAACCTTATAGGAAGAATAACAATGTTAACCAACCAGACCCCTCCAGAGCTCCCAGGAACTAAACCACCAACCAAAGAATATACTTGGAGGGACCCATGGCTCTAGCTACACATACCTTATCTGACATCAATGGGAGGGAGGCCCTTGGCCCTGTGAAGACTTGATGCCCCAGCATAGGAGAATGCTAGGGTGGTAAGGTGGGAGTGGGTGAGTTGAGGGGAACACCTTCATAGAAGCAGGGTGGAGGGGTGAAATAGGAGGTTTTGGAGGGGAAACTGGGAAGGGGATAACATTTGAAATGTAAATGAATAAAATAATCAATAAAAATTAAAAAAAAAAAAACTATCCAAAAGCAACTTGGAAGTGTGTGTTTATTTGGCTTTTAAATTCTATCTTATCATTCATGAAAGTCAGGATAGGAACCTGGATTTGGGAACCAACACAGAGACCACAGAGGAGTTCTGCAGACTGACTTTCTTCTACTAACTTGCTCAGCTTGTTTTCTTATACAACCCAGGATTGCCTGCTTAGGGATGATGTGTCTCACAGTGGGCTGGGTTGTACAGTATCAAACACTAATCCAGAAAATGCCCACACAGGTGGCCACAAGCCAGTCTGAGGGAGGCAGTTACTCACTTGTGTTTACTTAAGGAAGAATCCCAGAACCTTAGTGTTTGTGTCGAGTTGACCACACCTAACATTATACTCATGATACTGTTTGTCCCAAGCTGTTCAGCAGAACTTGTTAGCGCATAGTTGGATGCTGATAGGTAATCTATGTGTGTCTCTTTCCCACTAGCATATAAACTTCAAGAGAATAAACCCCATGTGTTTTTTATTATTATATCTCTATGTATTTATTCATGATCCTCTAGAGTAACAGAACCTACAAAATTAATTTACATATAAAAAGATTTAGAATAACTTACAGGCAGTGGTTCAGTTAATCCAACAAAGGTTGCCTATGATCAGAAGGTTCCAGAATCCATTAGTTGTTTATTCCAGAAGGCTGGATGCTTCAGCTGGTCTTCAGTATACAACAAAATCCCAAAGAAGTAGGCTCTAATGCCAGTAAAGGAATGGACTTGCTAGCAAAACAAGAGCAAACAGGCACAGAGTGAAGCTTCTTTCTTTCACATCCTTATATATGGTTCCAGCAACAAGTGTGACTCAGATTAGAGGTGTGTCTTTCCACCTCAACGATGTGTATAAGAAGTGGATCTTCCCACTTCAAATTAAACTAAAACTTCTCAAAGATGGGCCCAGTCATTTTTGGATTTTATTTAATTTTAAATGTGTGGTCAAGTTAAAAACAAATATAGCTATCACAAGTCCATCACTTGCAAACTTGACACTCAATCATATTTTCTTATGTCATGATTCATTTTCAAAGGAAAATGATGAGGTCATAACTACATCTAAACATGATGTAAGTATCACATGTAGAATTAATTGCAAATGCATTAAATATTTAACCAGTCAGACAACTGTATTCCTCATTCTCTATATCTCTCATCCAACCGTTAGCACATTATAAATTTAAAATAGGACACAATGCCCCTTGAAAGACATTCTTTTAGTATCTCAAACTTAAGTATGATAACCATTAATACTGTCCTAACTGATGTTACATCATATGATAAAAAATTGAGGAAGACAAACACAAATATCTCTACAAACACATTCTTGACAAAATACAACAGAAGCATTCATGTCAGCTATAATCCTCTTTTCTGCAAAGGTCATGTGGTCTTAGCTGATATTTATTATTATCTTCTAGTATCCATCCTGCATTTTCTCCACCCTCAGCAAGCATCTCAGCAGGTCTTGGATCTTTTCCTGGAGGAGTGACCCATACTCTCATTCCTGACGGGTTTGTGCCCTTTGTCATCTTGCCTGAATTATGTTATTGTAGTTTCCTAAACTTTAATCACTGGATTGGTTAGCACCAAGAAATACACTAAAGGATTTCCTGTACTCCAGACATAATCCTTCTTACTTCCGTTGTGGAAAAGCAATCCAATTTCCCCATGGTAATCTAGATCAATCATTCCTTTTAAAACTTATTTTTTTTGAATTATTATTTTCTTTATTTATATTTCAAATGATATCTCCTTTCCCAGTTTCCTGTCTGAAAAAGAAAAAAGAAAAAAAACCTGTTCCTCTCCCCTCCCCCTGCTCACCAACCCACACTTTCCCACTTCCTGGTCCTGGCATTCCCATACACTGGGGCATAGAACCTTCACAGGACCAAGGGCCTCTCCTGCCATTGATGACCGACTAGGACATCCTCTGCTATACATATGCTGCTGGAGCCATGAGTCCCACCATGTGTAGTCTTTGGTTGGTGGTTTAGTCCCTGGGAGCTCTGAGGGTACTAGTTAGTCCATATTGTTGTTCATCCTAAGGGGCTGCAAACCCTTCAGCTCCTTGGGTCCTTTCTTTAGCTCCTTCATTGGGGACCCTGTGCTCAGTCCAATGATCTCTGTGAGCCTCTACTTCTGCATTAGTCGGGCATGGTCAGAGCCTCTCAGGAGACGTTACATCAGGCTCCTGTCACCAAGCACTTGCTGGCATCCACAATAGTATCTGGGTTTGATGATTGAATATGGGAAGGATTCCCAGGTGGAGCAGTCTCTGGATTGTCCTTCCTTCAGTCTCTGCTCCATAGTTGGTCTCTGCAACTCCTACTATGGATATTTTGATTCCCCTTCTAAGAAAGAACAAAGTATTCACACTTTGGTCTTCCTTCTAGAGTTTCTTGTGATTTGTGGATTATATTTTGGGTATTCTGAGCTTCTGAGCTAATGTCCACTTATCAGAGAGTACATACCATATGTGCTCTTCTGTGTTTGGGTTACCTCACTCAGGATGATATTCTCTACTTCTATCCATTTGCCTAAGAATTTCATGAATTCAAGGGCGGACTTCAGCCCAAGGACTCAGGGCAGGCTTCAGCTCAAGGACTCAGGTGGGACCAGCTGGGAGGCATAGGCCTCAGGAAGTGCAGGGGAGTCGCAGGACTGCAGGGACAGGAACCTCTCAGCTTCAGAGTTACAGAGCTGGATCAGAGACCATCTCTGCCCTCTCCCTGCTAGGGGAGAGCTTCCCTCC
>JADRCD010174750.1:0-11233 GCA_019843815.1 Montemys delectorum | reverse complement strand
TCCTTCCTTCCTTCCTTCCTTCCTTCCTTCCTTCCTTCCTTCCTTCCTTCCTTCTGTCTTTCCTCTCTTCTTCTTCTCCTCCTCCTCCTTCTTCCTGTTTCTCTGTCTTTGTCTCTCTATCTTTGTCTCTCTCTCTCTCTGTCTCTCTCCCTTTCCCTCTCTCTCTCCTTCCCCCACCCTCTCTTTTGTGTGCCCAGGCTTTTGTGCATTCGTCTATGTTTGGTCTTGAGTGCCTTTCTCAGGTGCTATCCACCCTGCTTTTAGAAGACAGGGTCTCTCACTGACCAGGAGTTCAGTGCATAGGCTAAGCTGACCATAGTGAGACACAGGGATCTGCCTGCCCCACCTTCCCAGCACTGGCATTAGAAAGGTACCATCTTGGCTGCTCAGCTGGACCATGAGGTTGAACTCACCGGCACACTTCCCCAGGCAAGATTTTATTCTAACCTTTTAAATACCAGGAGTATGTTACTAACCTTGGGAATCACAACTTGTACCCCAAGTCAGGTCTGGCCACCCTTCCTCAATAAACTCAACTAAAAGAGTTGAATGAAACATAGAGAGCATAAACGGGAGGTTTGTTCATTGTGTTCACATTGAGAAGAGGGATCAAGAGATTCAGTGAACACCCTGAGTCTGTCTTTGAGTTTCTGAAATGAGGTTAAAGCTTAAATGGAAGCCCAAAGATTGTAAGCAGTTCCAGTGACATTGTCCTCTCCCTCCCCACTAATACTCCCCCCCCCATTTACCCATCCTTGCCTGGGCTTCAGTCTCATCCTGTAAGGGGGTCTGACAAATGTGATCCCTCTGTAAGGGAGACGGTCCCCCTCCCCCTGGTGCCCTTCTCTCGCAGGGTGTGATTCCTGGGGGAATGCCCATTTCTTTGAAGTCCATTGTTTTGATAGTCATCAGACTATTACTCAGGTTGAGAGACACAGGTGCCTCTTTAGAGCATCTTCATTTCTGCCAGGACAGTTATAATGGCTTTGTAAGTCCTGTCACCTTGGCTGACAAATGTGCCTCATAGGACAAATTAGGCCTAATGTTGCATATAAGAGAAGCTGAACAAGAAGGTGTCTCCTGGATGGCTCTTGATGCAAGGCTAATGCCAGTGGGGGAAAAGCTTGCCTCCCTTAAGAGTGTGACCCGTCAAGACCAAGAACTGCTGGGTGGGAGTGAGTGAAGAGCAGACCTAAGACCTTGGCCATGACCTGGAACCTTGGCACTCTTCCTGGCCCCTGCTCCGGAAGGACTCAGGGCTAGGTAACCCCTGATGTAGATCTCCTGGGCAGAGGTTGTGACCATGTAGCTCCCCTGGTCCCCCCTGCCTTTCAAGGGCATTAAGGGTCCTAGGAACAGCTTCCTGCTCTCAGGCTGTGTATCTTGACTTATTTACCAGGAGCAGGGGGCAAGTCCACGAGTGCAGCCCACTGAACTAGCTACAGACTCTGTGACTGGTTTAGTGAGGGGACAGAAACATGTCCATACCATTCATTCGGTGCTTGATGGATAGGAGACTTGCTCGTGGACACAGGCGTTGTGTTTACAGGGAATACAATGTGCCAAAATGCAGCCACAACTGCCTCCACCCCAACCTGCAGCTTCAAGAGGAGCCCAGTGCCAAAAAACAGCACTCAGGTTCGTACAACAGACCTCCATTTTCATTTCTGATACTCTGAGGGCCAAAATACTGTGACCTTGAATTGTATTATTGGGTCTCAGGGCTCTTGCAGGTCTCTAGCCCCATTGGCAAGGAGAGGTGAACAGCAGCACCTTCCTACTGGCCCTTGGTGCTTTTGTGGGTGCTCTGCATCTATAATCACCAGGGCTTGGTGGGCGGGGCAGGAAGAGCTCACAAATTAGGTTAAGAAGGGATGAGAGCCTTGTATTTGGTTAGAGCATCAAAGAGCCACACCAGGAGGTGATTAGCATGACCACTCAGAAGACCTCTGCCTCCATCACTACTGAGTTCCCAGCCTCTCTTCCTTGACTGAAAGGAACAGCTGCCTGCCCCAAGGTCTGTCCCAGCACTGATTGCCCTTTCTGTTGTTCATCCCCAACTCTGAGCCTGCCTACACTGTTGGCATCTTGCTTCAGCAACCCCTGGCATATGATGTAGGGAGCAGCCCTACCCATCACTGGCCCTGAGTGAGTGAAGCAGGACACCAGGAGCTTACCCACAGTCCTCATATACACCATGATGAAGGGAACAGGGCAGTGATCATGTTGAAGGGGGAGCTGTCTTAGTGAGACATATGAACAACGTGGTTAGTCATTAGGCATTCCAAAAGCCTGGTAAAGGGCAGACTGCCTCTCTATAGGGCACTGGAGTGAGTGTCTGGTAGACCTTGGGGTTTCATGAGATAGCAGGGAAAGAGACTTTAAAAGTGATCAACAGTCGCTGCTGTCATAATCATATCCCTAATCTCTGTAAGTCCCAAGGGTAAATTTTAAGGACCACATAGGCCTGCAGTTCATGTGAGACATGGATACTTACACAGCGAACCTCAGTTAGAAGTAAATGGTAGCAACAAGTCAGAGCTGGCCCCGGTACAGCAAAGGCCTGAGTGTGTCTCTGCTCAGGGCCCTCAGCCTCCATTGTACATACAGACCAATGTCCACAACCACAAGATCCTATCCCTCTTGTGTGTCCAGAACCGAGGCCTGGGATGCTTGGACACTAGATGTGTCATGGGTTAGAGCAGCATCCTATGTCACCCCAGGGATAGAGAGCTGAATTTATTGTGAACAGCTGGACCGCAGAGAAAGCCTTCATGGTTGCATTCGTACCTTCTTAGCAGTGTACCTCAGCAGTGTGCTTTCTCACCAGTGTAGCTGTGAGCATCATGAAAGAGGTCAGCTGAACACGGGATGCAGCTCATTACACCACGGAGGTGCATGGGTGATGCTGAAGCGTTCTGTGACTTGAGGTACCACTAAGAAGAACAAAAGCCTGATGGTGGACTTGGATGCCATGACCACCAAAGCATGTTTTGATCTCAGCTCTGCTGCCATGGAAGCCAATGTGGCCATCACTAGGGGAGCAAATACCTACAATTCATAGCCATCTGTAGGGCTGTGAAGACCGGTCAATCTCCTTCAGGTGATTCTCAAAGCCAGGAATGGGACTAGTGGTGTGGGTTATGGGGCCACAGCAGCTCAAGGGAGCAAACTCTCTAGCATCCAATACGTCGGGCTTGTAAATGAGCTCCAGATGCTAAAATTAGGCTCAGTAAGGTCCACAGCATTATCCCCTCCTCCATCTATAGAGATGACCTACACCAAGGGAGGCAGGTAGAGCAGCTGCCCTCAAAGTCCTACTCAGCTTCAAGTCCCCCAGCTGAGAGCTGAGTAGGGAGCTGCCCTGAGCATCCTTTGTCCTGTTCCTGCCTGGTAATTGACATAGTGAATGGTCGCTAATGAAGAACGGAGTAGGACTTCCTGGGAACTGACTGCAGACAGCCAGAAAGACAACTGCTAATTACCAGTGCCAGCTGGTGGCCCTGGGGAGCATGCAGACAGAAAAGATGAGGGCTGGGAGAAACTTCAGGAAGCCTGCTTACTCTAGGGCCCCCCTGCATCCAAGCACTAGCTCCATGGATGATGGATCAAGAGGTCAAGACCAACCCAGACCCTGTTCTCTTTTCTGGTTAAGCCCGAGGAGGAGCTATTAGACCACCATCATTAAACTACTAGTGTCCTCCAACTGACCTTGGATGTTAGACTGGCCCGGCTTTCTTTGATCTCAGACCCCAGCACTGATTGTCCTTCCTCTTGTTCATCCCCAGCTCTGATCCTGCCTACACTGTTGGCATCTTGCTTCAGCAACCCCTGGGATAGATATACTGTAGGGAGTAGTCTCTAACCCCCCTAGCCCTGAGTGAGTGAAGCAGGACACCAGGAACTTACCCACGGTCCTCACTTATACCACTGTGAAGGGAACAGGGCAGTGATCATGTTGAAGATGGAACTGTCTTAGTCAGACATATGAGTAATGTGGTCAGTCATTAGGCATTCAAAAAGCCTGGTAAAGGGCAGACTGTCTCTCTACAGGACACTGGAGTGAGTGCCTGGTAGCTGCCTTCTTTGGTATTTCTGCCTCATAACTCATTCTTCTCTAGTCTGGCGTTGTCTCCCCCCACACTGAGCAGGTCTTAGTTTCTCACACACCTGGTGCCCCTGAGCCTCACCTGTTCTTCCTCAGATCTGTCTCCTCATGAATCCCTCTCCCTCACACACTGGGTCACACACTCTGGACAAGGCCCCTTCTGGATTGGGGCTCTGACCAGACATACCTCTTCTAGCTACACTTGCTGTGAGCCACCTAGCACCTCCTTCCTCTCTGCCATCTTTCCCCTCCTTCATCTGGGCCCTGCCACTTACAGGTGTGAGCTGCGGAAGGACAGGGAAGACCTCAGTGGCCAGAGTGGCTTGCCTGAATCCTAGCTGTCCTTTAACCTTAAAGATGCCGAAATCCTCAGCTGGAATGGTAGCAGGAGAGCTCTGAGCCCACCTCCCTTTCTCCTATATTGTCTGCTGGAACCATACAAACTGTCAGGTGGTAGAGCTTTGGTGGTTGGCAGTGCTGGAGGTGTGGGCAGCTGGCTCCTCCTGCAGGTGTCAAGGGAGGTAGTTCTGTCACTCCCTGCCACCTAGGTAGTCTTTGCCCTGTCCCCACACAGACTTCTTACATGTCTCTCTGCCTTTCTTCTTTAAAGAAGAACACTGGCCATCATGCTAAGGACTCTCTAACCTAGCGTGGCCCCACCTTAACTAATCTCACAGACTCTACGTCAGACACGTTCTGAATGTGGATGGTGAAGGATGCGTGCAGCCCAGCATACGCCATGGTGGCCCTGCCATGGAACCTTCTTATGGAAAAGATGGGAAACAGCTACTCCTCGTTTCCTTTAGATCTTGCCCTGTGACCTGAGCCACTTTCTCTCTGGCTCCCATGGCTAGATAGATGCTGTCCTTGCATCAGACGCCTGCTCTGTGCTCTAGGGCCTAAGCGTCTGTGACACTGGATTCTCTCCCTGCCTGCAGAGAGGAGAATGGAGCAGAAGCAAGACCTCTGAAGCCAGGATGTTCTGTGTGGCAGCTAGGCTTCCCCGCATAAGCATGAGAGCAGGACTCTGATCCCAGAGAGACATCATCCATACGCATGTCTGCACACGTGCACACACGGTGCTCCGTGTAGCCCCCGAGCTGAGTCCCCCTGCTTCGCCTCCGAAGCAGCTGAAGACTGAGGCAAGGAAATGAGATGGGGAATCGCTTCTCGGGCAATTACCCACACCTCGTATAGTCTAATGAGCCGTTGAGGGGCCCGGATGGAACATTTAGGGGGGTTATTGAATGTTTCCTCACAGTTTACCCAGTTCCAGGAGTTAATTGATTTATGGACTGCAAGAGCATACGTGTCTCTGAACAAGAGTGGGTGCCTTTTAAATGTGGCTTTCTCTCTATGTGAATTCAGGGCAGCCTGGCCCTAGGCCTGAGTGCCCTGGCTTTGGCATCTGGCCTCCACAACGTCTGCCTGTACTTGCTGAGGAGAAGCCACATAGGGTGTGGCAACCCACCAAGCAAGCCACAGGCCTGCAACCATGCATAGCATCCTGTTTTTAACTAACCTTACATTTTTTTTCTTTCATTAATTGTTTTAAAGCTACTACAAAATGCTATTGTGAAATTAAGTTTGATATGACTGCTGTTCTCTTTTTTTCTTTTCTTTCTGTTGAAAACGTTATATTTACGTGTGTGTGTGCGTGTGTGTGTGTGTGTGTGTGTGCGTGTGTGTGTGTGTGTGTGTGTGTGTGTGTGTGTGTGTGTGTGTACAGAGGTCAGAGACAACTTGGGAGAGTCGCTTCTCTCCCTCCACCGTGTAGGTCTCAAGGATGGAAGTCAGCTCTTCAGTCTTAATGGCAAGTGCCCTTAGCAGCTACGCTCTTTCATCACCCCCACAGTTCTTTTCCTGTTTGTTTTGAGACGGGATCTCTTTACACTGCCTAGGTCGTCCTGCCTTCGTTGCTCAATGACTTCCTCTACATTTTCTTAATAAACATTAAAATAATCCTGCAACTGGTCGCTTCCATGTGTTCTTGTGACTAACTGGTCACATGGCATAGCCTCCTTGAAGAGTCCTGACATTTGGGAGAGGAGAGCCAGGGGAGGCCTGGAGAGGGGCAGTTTTCAGAAGTCACATCTGTGACCTCAGAATGAGACACCGGCAGGCAGCAGGTTCACTCCGGATGGTGGGAAGCCAGGCCAGCCAAGTGTCACACTTGTCTCTACCTTACCATCTTCTATAGAAGTATCCTTGGTTCTACCCAGCCAAAGTAACCAGGGAGAAGCAACTGTCGTCTTGGGCCAATAGTTCTGGTTTGTGAACTCTAGTGTGTAAGTGTGAATAGACTGACTTCTAGGTGTAAGGAGATGGGACCCAAGGATGATTGTCTGGGAGGAAGAGACTCCACCCTACCTTTGCTACTTCATTAAATTTCTATAGGCCCCATCCTTGACAAGTTGGCTCTGAGTACTACCTCTAATCCATACCATTCCAGACTGTGGAGACACGGCAGCTCCAGCCCCACTTAAGAAGAACAGGGGCAGTAAACAGAGGAGGTCCTCCCTTCCCATCCTGTCCTCTGTCAGAAGCCCCGAGACGCTCTCAGACTACCAGGACACCAGGCCCTGCCTCCTGGAGTCCCCTCATAGTGGGCAGGATTTGGCCTTCTACAAATGGCAGGACAGCCAGGGGATGGGATGGTGGTGGCTCTGGCAACACTGCAAGGAGCAGGAGCAGCAGCAGCCCCATTGTTACACACTGATGTCTATCTTTTCCTTCTAGGTCCCTCTCCTAGATGCTACCACTAGAGGAGGTGGGTTAGTCTCCCTATTTGTATGCCAGGCTCCCACGAGACAGTGCCTGGCTGACTTTGCTCTCCAGGGAGTCCCTTCTCCTGTGGGGCTTAACTCTGAACACTACCCCCTGGGATGGAGCCTCTCTTAACCTGGCCTGTGCCCGTGGCCTTTCTTGACTCACCTTAGCACAATGGCCAGCAGCTGCAAAGCAATTCTTGTCACTTGGTTTCGACTCTGGCTTGTTCAGCGTGGTCCCTGCTTTTAGCTGGCAGATTAGAAAAAGAGAGATTTGCATAGCAATAAAAAAGTAATTAAAATCACCAACACATGAAAAGCCCATTATAAGATTCCCTGGGAAAGACGCCTCCCCTGGTCAGGAAAGATACAGTGAGCGGGCGGGGGTGGCGAACCAATTAACCAAGCCTGTTAGCTGTCCATTATCAGCACTGGGTGCTGCACATGTAAATATTAATTGCGGCAGGGCCAACTTGCTAACAGCCAACCAAACTCATAAATATCCTGAGCACAATTAATGGTGACGAAGTGCGGGTGTCTCCGGTGGTGGGGCTTGGTGAAAGGCCCTGGGATGACTCTGAGCAGGAAGCTGTGTGTTGCTGCCACAAATCTGTCCACCGCCCCCCCTCCGTTCATCCAGTTCAGACACGGCCACACTTCCCTCAAGTATCTGATTGCATTCTGAGGCCTGAGTTATGATGTGTCTGTTTATTCATTTATTCATTATATACAGCCACTTAGAAAGAATGTGTAGGCGTCCATGGGCCTCTATGCTGTGCATGCTCGTGGACCAGTGCCCCCATCAAATCACCCATGAGTTGCTGATTGAATTAGAGCTGTCTGACTCTTACAGGCAGCAGGAGGCCCATCTTCCTTTGGAGGGGGAGCATTCTGAGCAGTTACTTCAAGGAATGCTACCCACCAGGCATGAACCCTGAGGGGAACTCAAAAGCAGGGGTCCCAGGCTTCTAGCTGACATCATTGTGATCCCAGAAATCTCCTAGGGATGTGCTGGCTTTAATCCCTCTGAGATCTATCTATACTGGAAAACAAACGGAGAAATGTGTCTCAGTGGAGGTCCCAGTCAGAACAGGCAGAAGGTTGTAACAGGTTATAAAGCATAGCCTCTTCACTCTTTTTTTTTTTTTTTTTTTTTTTTTTTTTTTTTTTTTTTTTTTTTTTTGTGGTTTTTCGAGACAGGGTTTCTCTGTGTAGCCCTGGCTGTCCTAAAACTCACTCTGTAGACCAGGCTGGCCTCGAACTCAGAAATCTGCCTGCCTCTGGCCTCTTATCCCACACCTGCCCACAGAGACAACTGGTTGACTTCTCTCACCCAAATGCCAGCCCATGGCTCAGAGTACTTGAACTTTATAGAGTCTAGGCTGTGCTAGGAGACTATGATCTTGAAAGGTCCCCAAGGCAGGACCCTCTCACCCTGGCAGCTGTCACTCCACTCCTTAGTAATCTGCCAGGTGAAACAGAAGTTATGGGGAGCAGGGTACACTCTGTGAACCGGAGGCACAGATAACCTGACCACCCTGACCTCCAGAACAAAGCAGTAATAGGGTGTGGCAGGTGCCATTGTTCTCCCCTATCCCTTCTGCACTCTGCCCATATGTTAATATGGCCATATTAGAACAGGGAACACGATTGGAGGACATGTCGAAGACAAAAAAAAAACATTGCAGAAGGTAGGCAGGGGAGGCACCTGCTGAGATGACTCTTGAACTGAGATCTGAAGGCTGAGAGGGATGGAGGGCCTTGAGGAAGAGTCATCTCTGCCATCAGAGGGCAGCAAGGGAGAAGAAAGCCCTGGCTGGGCACTCATCATCAAGAGGGGAGATGATGCCGAGACTTTGTAGAGCAAAGTCCTAGGGCTTTTCAGGAAGCTCTAAGGACCCGGGCTACATTTTCAGAGAGATGGAAGACATTGCAGAGGGTGAGCAGAGAGAATACATCAGCCAGTTTGTCAACAGTGGCCTGAAACTGAATATGGAGATAAAGAAGAAGAGAGGGAGGGAGTGAAGAGAGGGGAGTATGGAGGAAGAGAGATGGAGACAAGAAGAGGAGGAAGAAAGAAGAAGGAAGGAGAGGGGCAAAAGGAGTCAGATGGAGGATTAACGAAACAGAGAAAGATGGTGAGATAGACAGAAATGAGGTGAAGACAAAGGGAGACAGAGAGAGGAAGCGAGACCAGAAAGAGAAGGAGAAAGGAGACAGAGAGATAGAGGTAAAGACACAGAGAAGGAGACAGAGACACAGAGAAAAGGGGAGAGACAGGATATAGAGAGTTGGAGACAGAGAGGGGCAGAGTGGAGAGGCAATAGGGTTGAATGGAGCTGAGTATGACAAGGTGAGCTAGCAGCAGATGGACCCCAGGTACCAGCAGCAGTGGCAAGAGGCAGGTAGGCAACTTAGTTTATTATGAAAGCTTTCCTCTTCTTGACTTGGATGTAGTTGATGTGATGCAGAAGGGGCCAGTGTCTCTCCAAGGCTTCCAACACAGGAAACCATTGAGAAGATCCATCCTTCATGGGTGTGGAGATGAGGTGGGGAGAGCAGGTGTCTGAGAAAGCAAGGAATTGGGATGAGTTGTTGGGCTTGTCACATGTTTTAGACCTCTGACCTTTGAATGTAGTTTGAGTTCAATACTTGGATACATGAATCTGAAGTTTAGGGGGCAAAAAGTAAGCACAGACATTTATCCCATGTAGGGAGTATTAAGTTAAGAGAGTAGGCTGGCCTGAGGGAGATCCCAGGGACCTGCAGAGTTATGGAGAAGGGAGGGGGAACCAAGAGTGCAAAGTCTCCTTAGAGCAGAGGCTGGCAGAGTGAATCATCTTGCCAAATTCTGGCAACAGGTTGAAGCAAATGAGGCATGAGAAATGACCATCATGCCTGGCCACAGGGAGTTGCTGACAAGCTGTCTGGTAATGGCGGGAACTCCCAGATTAGTGTTGTAGTTGATAACAGAAGGAGAGATGGCAGAAACAAACAGAACGAACATTTGCTTGGGCAATGTGATGACCAGGAGGGTAGTAAGAGGCACATGGGGTCACATTTTGTGTGCATTCATACATATGAATATAAGCACACACACAACATACAGGTGCAGTAGATGATTATATGCATTTGTTTGTGTTTGGATGTGTGTTTATGTGAATGTAAGTGTGCACATACATGTGAGTTCACATGCATGTGGAAGCCAGAGGTCAACCTAAGCTGTTATTCCTAAGTAGCCATCCACCTTTTTTTTTATGAGACAGGGGCTCTCACTGGGACTTGGGGTTCACTGATCAAGTTAGGCTGGCTAGCAAGCAAGGCCTGGAGATCCACCTTTCTCTGCCTCCCTCTGCTAGAATTATAAATATGTACAACACACCTGCCTTATACGGATGGTAAGAATTGAACTTAGGTCCTTATGCTTAGCAATTGACTGAGCCATTCTCTGAGCTGCAAATGATCATATGTATTTCATAAATGTGCACACATATTGTCATATACATACATATATACTACATACGCATGAAAGATATTTGCAACAGAAGGTTATATAATCAAGAGGGTGGAGAGTGGAGAAAACTCACCATGCAGGGAGCAGGTGTACAGTAGTCCCAAGAATGCAATAATCCAAGGTCCTAGTTTCTTTGGGCCCAGGACCTTCAGCTGTAGCCTGTTCTCTATGTGATATTGTCTGTAGTCCTGAATTCAATTTTCAGTTCAGACTGCCCAGGGAGCACAGAGAAGGTGCTCAACATTCAATTTATGTCTTGGTGTACGGCTCCATCCGCCTGCATGTTTAATTGCTACTTTATCACCCATTAAATCACAAACATTACATAATCTGTTGGATTCCATCTGTGTATCAGGGCGGAGTCTAGAAAGGAGGGGCTGGGGAGAAGGGAAGAGGCTGGCTGTGTACCCAGACCCTGTCATATGCAGGTACACTGGAGGGCAGCTTTCAAGGCTCTCTAGCACTCACTGGTCACCCTACAAGATGGATACCGCAACTGCTTCTATCAGAGTGACTCAAGACTGTTAACAGCAACATCAGCATCTGGCACAATAGTTTGATAACTCTGCTCACACACTCTAGTGCACTTGAAAGGACTTAGCCACCTCCCACAAGACATATTTTCTGTCTTTATCTCTACCTCCACTACCATAACATCAAGATAAGGCCAGAGGCCAATGGACTGCCTGAGAGAGCACATGGCAAGCTTGTGTTGTGTATGGATCACTATCTGGGAGGAGATTTAGTTAATATCTTAGCTCCTCCACTAAGTACAAATGTGTTCAATCCACGACACCCCAACACACACACACACACACACACACACACACACACACACACACA
>JADRCD010174749.1:10513-20979 GCA_019843815.1 Montemys delectorum | reverse complement strand
CTCTCTCTCTCTCTCTCTCTCTCTCTCTCTCTCCACACACACACACAGAAGCCCAGGGTACAGTGGAATTTTTCCAAGAACTTTTCATCTATTATAACTAACCTTCAGATTTGAACATTCCAACAGTGTACACATGAGAAACCTGAGGTTTCCAGAGTTTAAGAGACTCAGTTAGAACCCTTAACAGGAAGTGGCACACTCACTAGAAAGTGGCAAATGCAAAAACTCCAACACCATCACTTTAAAAAGAAAAATGTTTCCCTATGTCATTCTGTTGTGAGAGAGGAAGGTGACATGAGTGTGACTTAAGGATATAAGGTAGCTCAGGTGGCCAGAGTGGTGAACCTTCCATCTTCTCTATATCCAGTTTAGCTTATTTCTGCTCTAAAAAATTTCATACCCCCCTCCCTTTGCATTAGTGATTTCCTTTTGTAAATCACTAATTTTTTGAGGTGCTTCTTCTCGTCTTCCTTCCCCTCCCCCTCCTCTCCTTCTCTTCCTCTTCTTTTTACAAATTTCATTTTTCTTCTTTTCTTTTGTTTGGTTTTTTGAGACAAAGTCTCTCTGTGTAGCTCTGGATGTCCTGGAACTCTCTCTATACACCAAACTGGCCTCTGCTTCCCAGTGCTGAGATGAAAGGCATGTGACACTATGCCCAACCCAAATTTCATTTTTTTTTTTTGTTTTTTGCTTTTGTTTGCTTGTTTGTTTGTTTTTCAAGACAGAGTTTCTCTGTGTAGCTCTGACTGTCCTAGAACTCACGCTGTAGACCAGGCTGGCTTTGAACTCAGAAATCCACCTGTCTCTGCCTCCCAAATGCTGGGATTAAAGGTGTGTGCCACCACTGCCCAGCTGAAGTCCTTTTCAACTACACATTAAATTTAAAAGATAGCCTAAGATTCATGAGACCCTGTCTCAAACAAAATAAACAAAATCTTTGGTGTATTATAGAGACTTCTGTCACTATTGTCACTTGCCCCTGTCTTGCTATCGGTCCAGACATCAGAGCAGCTCAATGTGTTGACTGTACAGCTCCTGACCTGGGTTTTGACTCCCAAAAGCATGTTATTAGAATAAGGAAATGGCCTGGTTTCCATCTTCTTAATGTGCACTTCCCCTTTCCAATAAGAAGCCATGCTGGTCCATATTTGCACTGACCTGGCCTGTCTTCATGCCTCATTCTTTGCTCAACTTAAAGAAAACAATAGGCAAAACACAATGTGGTATCCATAGAACTGGAGGGCCTGCATTTGGGTACATAATGCTGGCTCCTTCCCCCACCCCCTGTTTCCATCATGTGTTCTAAAGCAGAAAATTCATCGTCTAGATGGGACTCAATAGACCTTAGTGGAGAACGTGCTATAGAGGAAGGGTGGCCAGGGTTCACCTCTTTTAGAGTAAATGTCCTACACTCTCACGGTGTATGTGTTGTGATTTAGAAAGTGGAATTAAGATTCATCCTAACTTCTACATGAAGAGCTTCTGTCAAACTCCTTCCTGATCTCAAACATTATGAAGTTTGCTTGTCATTCGAGCGTGAATATACTTAAAAGAACACCACACCAGCAGGAAGGTCTAGAGAGCACTGGGTCTGTGGTTCCTCTCCAGCAAGGCCAGCTGTATTTCGTGCTATACCAAAAGGCTGTGGCAGAGATGGGAACAGAAGATGATCCCACATTGCCTGGCTTCAAGACCCGTCTTTTTCTTCTCTTGGAACTGATGTGGATTACACACTATGTTTTCATACCAAATACACTGCTTCTTTCCCACAGAGTGAGTTACTGGGATAAAGTTTTGGTGTTTAATTTAATGTCCATTACTCACCTAGCATTTGTAAGTGACTGTGACTATGATCATCACAGACTGTCTTAATATTTCCAAGGTTAATAAAAAAATAATAGTCTCACTATGGAAATTATCCATTTCAGATGTAATGGCATTTCCATACTACACTACACCAGGAAAATCCTCGTGGAAGATAGTTCAGATGCAAAATTTGTCCCATGAGAGACAGTTCAAAATGCAGCTCATATGAACAGTTCATATTGTACAGTGTCTCTACCTTACAATCTATCACAATGTGACATAATCATTGTCAATAACTGCAAAGTAAAAGGCTTGGTTCGAAGCTTACCTTCTCCAAGAAGTTGTTCCTGCCTGCATAGACCTCAGATTTCTGCTGTTCTCCAATGAGCAACACTTGATTCAGTCCCATTTCTGTCTGGCATTCTGGTAATGTATTCCTATAGATCTGGGTTTCTATTCAGCTCGTGTTGGACGTAAAGGACAGAAAGTAAGTTAAACTGCTTTTATCTTCATCAGACATATGGATTAAATGAATAATCATCTTCTCAGCTTCTTGTAGCATGCTGTCTAACAAGATAACCATCTACATATCCAATGAATATGATCGTGGAGAATTAATCATGTCTATGTACAATATTATCAACACCAATTCTGTTCTGTAAAGAAAGAATTCAGGTGCAGAGTTACTCAGTACTTTGCCCAATATAGGAGACTTGAGGGCTGACTTTCCCAGAATTAGAGCCAGCTCCAGTCTGGCTAGTAACCACTGGTTTTGCTGTTTCCTGGGAGAAGCTGGAGGCCAGATGGACAACTCCTATAGAGCTGTTGACACTGGCATCCAAGCTTGAAATTGAACTTGGAAAATATAAAAAGACTAGCCAGTGTTCACACAACAGGCATAGAAGGAACACCTGGAATTAATCAATGTCTGGACACTGTAAGAACTGAACAGATATGTAGCAGCCCCTCTCCTTGCCCAAAGTTTTATTTCTGAGGAAGTAGTCACCCATCATTAACTATGATCCAAAAATACTCAAAGGAAAATTGCAGAAATAGACATATCTCAGGTTTCAAATACTTACCATTTTCAGTAGTAACTATGTCACCATACCACTGCACTTATACCTAGAAGACGTGACATCCTTTCACATCATCTCATTACACAGACACTGCGTCACCTCATACTATCACAAAAAGAGATGTAAATATAGTACAATGTGATAGTCTCAAAGAGAGAAAACACATTCACACTGGATTACAGTATAATATGTTACTTATTACAGTATATTGTTATAATTTATTTTTTTCAGTTATTGTTCTTTGTCTCTTACTGCACCTAATTTATAATAAAACCTTAACATAAAATATATACTGTGGGGAGTTTGCTGGGGACATGGCTCAATGATTAAGAGCACTGCTGCTCTTCCAGAGGTCCTGAGTTCATTTCCTAGCAACCACATGGCAGTTTACAACCATCTGTAATGATGCCTTCTTCTGGCACACAGGTGTACGTGCAGATAGAACAAGTATACATAAAATAAATAAAAATAAATCTTTTTAAAACAATATACATAGATAGATAGATAGACATTTATAGAGTTTGTACATAGAGAATTTGGCACTATATTCAGGGTCTTCAGCATCCACTGGGATATTAAAACACATCTCTGAAGAATATGAGGAGATGGTTCTATTCAGTTTATACTATTCATATTCCTAAATTATGTGTGGATAAGTCAGGCACCCACATAATTACTTTCTGCCTCCAATAATGACCATGCCTAACTCTAACAGTCTGAAACAAGTGCTGTATGTATGTGAGCCATACTGTTCCTTGGCCATCCTTACACTAATCCTGAGCATGAGAATAATAATAACACAAATAATTTTTCAACTGCTAAATTCTTTATTGGTTTTACTTCATTTAAAAAACAGAAATATGACTCATGTTCCTATTTCAAAAAAGAAAAGAAAAAGAAACTGAAGCATAGAAAAGTTGCTTGTTCTGGTTGATGAATCTGAGGGATGGTTTAGGTCTAGGCAGGCTGATTCCAGAGGCTCCAGACTCCAGCCAGACATACTGTTCCAAGAAAGGTAAGATACAGGAGAGGGTTGTGTGAGGCCCCTAGCTATGTGTCCTAAGCTGTGGTTCTATTGCAGAGAGCATTTGTCTGCCTGCAATCCTGGAGGTTTGTTCTGGCTTTTTTTTTTGGGGGGGGGGGCTTAAATGCATAATTAGCAAAATCCAACAGGAGATAAGGGTGATATTTAAGCATGTCTTATAAAAGAAAAATTTAAGAAGAACATTTTATTCTTTTATAAAGTTAACACACTCAGGTACTGATGCCAATGACAGATATTGTGTTTTCCATGCTTTGAATTCCTGTAGTTCTTAGTCTATGCTAAGTATAGAAAACAGGGTCTTTCCTTCACCGTGTCATGAAATCAGTGAGGTCATCTACTTAGGCTGCTCCTTATCTGTAGCAGAGGAAGCAAAGGCTCTCTTGGTAAAAGTTTGGGATAAGGTCACTAAACTCAGCTTCTGTTTTTCAAAGCCGTAACTTCTCCCAAGGCTTGGCCTGAGACACACCCAGAACCAGCTACAGTTGCAACCCCCACTTCCTCTCCAGAGATACTCACACTCCTGGTTTTATGTGTCTTCATTTCTGTTTAGTTTCTTTAATTTTTGAAATGGAGTCTCTGTCTATGACTCTGGCTGCTTGACTACTCTAGGTCCTCCAGCTTCAGCCTCCTGATCAGGTTCCTGGACTGGGAGATTCTGTCTATACGGGGCACCACATCCTCTGTCAACCTTGCAGCCATAGCAACCCAGAATGCATTGGCCAGTTTACCTCTGGAATTCTTGACAGGCAAGAGATGGAGCTGGTGTTTAATTAATTAATTAATTTTTATTTTATTTTATTTTTTTGAGACAGGGTTTCTTTGTGTAGTCCTGGCTGTCCTGGAATTGACTTGGTAGACCAGGGTGGCCTAGAACTCAGAGCTCTTGCCTCTGTCTCCTGAGTAACTCAGATTAAAGACATGTACCACCATGCCTGGCTCCTGGCGTTTAAATAGTCAGAATAAATAAAGATTTTGGACTCTTTCATTCCAACACAGAGTGTTGGCAACAAATTCAACAAAAGATATAGATAATACTTGTGGAAGACAGGGATCAGTGTGTGGGGTGGGAGAAAACAGCCAATAGTGGCGAGGCATTCTCCCTAAGTCCTTGAACTATTAAAAAGAAAGTCTGCCATGAGTTGATCAACTTGGTTACTCTTCTGAGTCCCCACGTCGTCAAGCCTGTGAACCCAAGGAGAATCTTCAGAGCACAAAGTTTTTATCACTGTCATCATTGGAAGCAAAGAAACAAAGAACAGAAGAAAGGACAACCCAACGCAGAGGTGAGTGCCTTTAATCTCAGCACTTTGGGCACAAAACCAGGTCTTCGTGAGTTCAAGGTCAGTATGGTCTACTGTCTACATAGTGAGTTCCAGGGCAGCCAAGGTTGTTACACAGTGAGACATTATCTTTATAAACAAACAAACAAATAAATAAATAAATAAATAAACAAACAGGGAAGATAGGGAAATAGAGAAACAGGAAAAAAACCTATTTGGCTCTTCCAGTTGAGCTTTGTCCCTCACTATAAAGTCAATGAGTAATGCTTGGTTTTGCTCTCCTTAAAAATAAACTACATAGGGCTGGCAAGATGGCTCAGCGGGTAAGGGCACCTACTGCTCTCCCGAAGGTCCTGAGTTCGGATCTCAGCAACCACAGGGTGGCTCACAACCACCCGTAATGATGCCCTCTACTGGTACATCTGAAGACAGCTACAAAGTGTATTACACTGGGGCGAGCGGGGCGGGAGTGAGTGGGGCCATTCTGAGTTCAATTCCCAGCAGCCACATGATGGCTCACGATCATCTGTACAGCTACAGTGTACGCATACACATAAAATAAATAAATAAATCTTTAAAAAAAATAAATAAACTACATAGGGGCTGGCGAGATGGCTCTGTGGTTAAGAGCACTGACTGCTCTTCCGAAGGTCCTGAGTTCGGATCCCAGCAACCACATGGTGGCTCACAACCACCCATCTGACGCCCTCTTCTGGTGTGTCTGAAGACAGTTACAGTGAATGATGCCAGAGCAAGCGGGGCCAGAGCGAGTAGGGATGGCAGAGGTCCTGAATTCAATTCCCAGCAACCACACACATGATAGCTCATGGCCATGTGTACAGCTACAGTCCACTCATACCCATAAAATAAATATAAAAAAAATCTTTAAAAAAAAAGAAAAGAAACTACATAGAAAGCATCATGTGGCGAGAGATTAAATGAGAAGTACATGTGTGTTAGTTCTGTTGATAATAGTAAAAAGTAGCAGAAAACAATAGGAAGTAAATGGTTTGGACTTACTTCATAGGAGACCCAAGACAGAGTGATTTGTCCAGTCCATCAGCATTTCTTGATGGATACAGTAGTGACTCCTAAGTTCCCCCACCCTCCTCACCTCCCCCTTCCCTTCATTAAGGGAAGCTGGGATAGGGAATCCTGTTTTTCTCAAAGGCGTAGCCACTGTACCTATTGCTCAGGCTCCTGTAAATACCTCTCCTTCACTCATACTCATGCAAGCATCAGTGACACAGGGACTTGAGAGTGCTCAAACACACACACACATACTCACTTACAATATGAAGTGGGAGGGGAACTTCATTAGAAAGAATGGCTTCAGAGGGCAGAAGGATGTTGAGCGAGGCAATCAGGGAGAAGTGCCTTAAATGGCTTTACAAAGGTGTACGAAAGTGCCAAAGAGTAAAAGATTATTTTTAAAAGATAGGCAAGAAATATGCTATCAGAAACGTTGAGCCAGAGGAAATGCTGCCGTTTCCAAAGCCCCTGCTGAGGACTTGCTGACCAGAAGTGACATTTATCAGTCTGCCCTTTTCAATCAGCAAAGTCTGGAGCCTGGGAAGCCATCTTCCTGCAACACCGAGACTCCCTTCCTCAGGAACAGAGAAAATCCCAGACAAGTGCTATGAGGCTCTTTGCCTCGTGAACATAGACAGAAGCAAGATTGAGGTGACTTTCTCCAAAAAGAATCCATCCCAAAGCTGCCCTGTCCTGAAGTAGCTTTCTCCCTTGGGGGGAGGGGAGCGGGAATCACTAGATACATTCGTTTTCGTTGGGGGGGGGGGGGGAAGAAAACAGCCACCACTTTTGCACAAACTGAGGCATTGTGGTCAGGCACAGAACGCAGGGCGGCAAAGAGAAGAGGGGACGAGGGACATCAGGTGAAGGAAGGGACAATCAAAAGAGGAAGCAGAAGCTAATTCTCCCAAGAAAGCCTGCACACAGGGTGCTTTGGTTATTATTACTGTGTGAACGACTCGTCTCGGTTCAAAACTTTTAGACTCGCCCAACAAGGCTTTCCACCACCTGAGACAGAGACGGGAAGGAGCCCGAGCCTCCCACCGGTGATTCCTCAGCAACTGGCCAGCAAGAGTCAAAAAGGAGCTCCCAGTGTTACATTTACACCTCTCTCCCCTTTTAAGTCCCAGTCTTTATTACCACTGGTATTTGGGGTGGCATTTTAATACCCATGTCAAAAAGTTGAAAGCGGTTTGCAAGGATGTTGTTCTTCAAGGATCACCCTCTGTTTTAACCAGACTGAAGAACAAAAAGAAAACTGCAGTGTTCCTTCTCCCTTACCCCTCCCAACTCCCCCAGTGATGCCCAAACACCTATCACTAAAGTGAATACTGCAAATGTTTTCAGTAGGGTACCTGCACAGAGCTTGGCCTCTGCTTTTGCCCACGTTTCTGAATTTTCTGTATTTTAAAATAAGCCACCATCTACAAACCAAATGGCAAGGCAGAGAACAAATTGGGAAACGTGTTTCTCAATATGTTAATATGAACTAGTCAAATATGACGGTCAAAAGGTTACTTCTATGAAAATCTCACACAGATAAGAAAAAACACCAGCTTGCTACTGGGGAAGTGAGCAGCTCACAAAAGAAGCTCAAGTGGCTAATAAACAGAAAAAAAAATGTTTACCTCATTAGCGATCAAAGACATGTAAATGCAATCGATGAGGTGAGGCCATTTTTCACCTCTCAAATTGGCACAGTCTGAAAGAGGGGGAGGAAGTGGTCCTTCCCACATGCCGCTTATGAGACGATCAACTGTCTCATTTAAGAAAATATTTTAGACTGAAATGTAGTCTGAGCACAAGGATTTATCCTATAGAATTAAACAAATATGCAATCAAATAATTATGAAAAGATAACCACCATAGTTATGAAAATAACTGAAATATCTGATAGTAAATAAGTGATTACATAAATTATGTGACCTTTGTGTGATAGGATGTTGTGCATGAAAATAGGAGAATTATGTTTATGAAGAACATTTAATATTACAGTTTTAAGCAGGCTATACAAAATTAGTGCTTTGATTCACTTTAACATTTTTAAATTTTTAATTTTATTCTTTTATGTGTATAAGTATTTTTCCTTCATGCATGTCTGTGCACCACACGTGTGCCTGATGCCCCCGAAAGCCAGAAGAAGGAGTTGGATCCTCTGGAACTAGAGTTTTGGAGAGATGTGAGCTGCCATAGGGGTTCTGGAAATAAGAGCTAGGTCCCTGAGAGAGCAGCCAGTGCTGTTACATGTTGAGCCATCTTTTCAGCCCCACTTTAATATTTCAATAGAAAAAAATTGTCGAGAGTGGTAATTCATGGTAATTTAGACAAGACAGCAAAAAAACTACAAAAGAAAAGTTTTCCCACAGAGACAGAAAAGGTTGAAGGGCTTTTCCTCTCAATATTATAGCACTCTATATTATACTTTCCTCAGCCCTTTGAAGGCCAAGCAGCCTACCTCCATCTTTATCAGACTTGAAGCACATAGTGGGCCTTTTGCTTTTATGCAGGCATAGGGTTTACATTTATATATATATACATATGTATATATGTGTATATATATATTTACATATATATATGTTCTTTACACACATATGTACATATATATGTATATATATATATGCAACTCTAAATGTACTCAGCAGGCTGCACATATATATTTGTGTATATGGAACAATATGAGGCTATCAATTTGAAAGAGACTGAGGATAAGGGAGGGGTCAGAGAGATGAGATGCAAGGGATAAATGACATAACTATATTTCAGTTTAGAAAAGAAGGGCTGGTGAGATGGCTCAGCAGGTAAGAGCACTGACTGCTCTTCCGGAGGTCCTGAGTTCAAATCCCAGCAACCACATGGTGGCTCACAACCACTCGTAATGAGATCCAACACCCTCTTCTGGTGTGTCTGAAGTCAGCTACAGTGAACTTATGTACAATAATAAATAAATCTTAAAAAAAAAAACCATGCAATACGAGTATCAAGACGTTACAAATATACTCAATACCTTTCTAGAGAAGAGTATTGTGACATAAACTAACCCATTCTTTTTCTAATTGGAGATTTGTTTTTATAAATAAAACAAAAATCTAAAAACAAAAAACAAAAAACAAAAACAAACAAACAAAAAAACCAAACCAAAACAACAACAAACTCCCCAAACCTCCCCTGGTAACTCCTCATCCTGTTATTTAAGATTACCAGGGCCCAGGGCCCTGCTGACCCAGCTGACCTATGTATCCCTCCTTCTTAGACAGATCTGGGCTTAATTCTAGTGGGGTTCTACATGCGGCTAGTTTATGTTTCCTTTACTTATTTATTTTGATTGTTTTACTTTATTTTTTATATGTAGGCATTTGACCAGAGGACCACCTAGAACGTCCCCTAGAACTGGACATACATAGTGAGCTGCCTTGGGGGAATCTGGAAATCAAACCCAGGTCCTCCACAAGAGCATCAAGTACTCTTAATCACTGAGCCATCTTTCCAGCTCCTTGTCTGCATTTCTTTTTATCAGCCAATGTCTGAGTTGTATATTTCACTCGGTTTTTGTTTTGTTTTGTTGTCTTGTTTTGTTTTTTGCTTGTTTGTTTTTGTTTTTCAAGACAGAGTTTCTCTGTATATCAGCCCTGAGTGTCGTGGAACTCTCTCTATAGAGCAAGCTGGCCTCGAACTCACAGAGATCAAACCTGCTTAGGCCTCCCGAGTGCTGAGGCTGAAGGCATGAGTTACGACGTCCAGCTCAGTTCTCTCTTGACTGCTTAGATTCTTCTGGTCCAAGCCAGGCTGTTGTCCAGAGTTCCTTTCTACCAATCCTTAGTAACTCTTTATCTTTACAGGCCAGCGCTTAAGTTTACAGTGCTTTCTTATATGTTCACTTTTTTTTTTTTTCAATTTTTAAAGTTCAAGAGGCCTTCGTGATTTCTAGTTCAGAAATATTGCCTTAGAGTTTGTGAAAGATTTTCACGTGTCACGTCTTTAGGATGCCAAGGCAACCTCAAGAGGCAGGCCAGATTATCTCCACTGAAAAGCTGGGCAGTGGTGGCGCACACCTTTAATCCCAGCACTTTAGGAGGCAGAGAAGAGGAAGATTTCTGAGTTCAAGGCCATCCTGGTCTACAGAGTGAGTTCCAGGACAGCCAAGGCTACACAGAGAAACCCTGTCTCTAAAAACCAAAAGAAGAAAGAAAGAAAGAAAGAAAGAAAGAAAGAAAGAAAGAAAGAAAG
>JADRCD010174749.1:0-10334 GCA_019843815.1 Montemys delectorum | reverse complement strand
AAGAAAGAAAGAAAGAAAGAAAGAAAGAAAGAAAGAAAGAAAGAAAGGGAAAAAGAAAAGAAGGAATCCAAGGCAGAGAGGCTTGTCACATCTACAGCAAAGCTTATCGTCCATGGCAGAATTTAGAATGTACCACAGGAAAGGAACTAAGCATTCTCCTAGAGCCAAACCTGCAACACAATAGCCCTCAGGGTTGTCCAGCCCGGAGCAGGATGGAGGGGGCAGGTGGGTAGCAAGAGCTCACTTTAAAGAGCAGCTGCATTGGGACTGAGAGGTCGTCATCACTCCAACAGTGGGCTCATTATCGCAGCTGTTGCTACCTTTCAAAGCCAGACAGCTGTTGCCAGGAGATGGATTCAAACAGAACAAAGGATTTGCAATAATGACCGTGCCTGTATGTGTGTGCACGATGTTCTCAGTCCTGTAGCTCAAAGCGTTCTACAGATCTAATCTAATTACTTCTCTGGAAGGCCACGCTTGAGGGATACAAGTCAGAAAGCCAGACACGGAGAGAAGCAAAGCTGTCTTCACCTGGCCTTTGTGTAATACTTTTAAAACTAGAAAGGAAGGTTTGCAGGAGTTGCACAAACCTTCAGTCTCCTGCGATAGCATTTGCAGTGGACACTGAAAGATGGGTGTCCTTGTTCTTAGCAGAGCTGGGGAGCCCCCGCAGTGTCTCTGCTGAGAAACTGGAAATAGAACAGGAGATTACATCTATCTTCCCCTCCTCCTGTTTCCTGGATCCTGACCTTGTCATCTCACGCAGGAGACCCCGTGCCTGCTGAGGAGGAGTCAGTTTCTCTTGTGATAGTCTTACTTTAACCGCTTTCTCCTGTGCTCGTCCCTTTCGTCCAGCCTAGACTCTCTCTTCTCACTCGCTTTGGAAGTCGCACAGGCTAAAACGGACTTTCCTGCTCTAGGCCAGCCTCCTCCACTAGACTACCTACCAGACGGTGGACTGACAGAGGACCCTTCTCATGACTGCTGTCCACCTCTGTCGCTGAGCAAGATGGCTCCGTATCCAGCCACCCACTTGCTTGACAATGCCCACTCCATTCTGATTCACATTATTTCTGCTTTAAATGATCCTAGTGTTCTAATGTGATAGGGTAGGAGGCTGACTTTTAGATAACAGCGTTCCTCCTACCATCTCTAGAAGCTTTTTCTGGGGACTCTAAGATAATCTGAAAGTTTTGTCTTTGGTGCTTTGAAGAAAAGGATTTATTATACACTGAAGAGAACCAGCAAGAGAGCACCCAGCTCCAGCTACTTCTGTGGGAAAGTGCTTAACCTCTGATTTCCTCAGCTTTCCATCTGCTTGCTGGAAAGCTACAATCTTATATCCATAGGCTCTGCCTTAGAGGCAATACTTGATTGACAATGGCGATGGCCCTTTTCCATTGAACTGATCAGAATTGAGTTACAAAGCCAGTGAACTCTCTTGGGAAGCCTGTGACCATGAACTGGCTGGACCTGTTTTGGGGCAAAGTCTGTTCAGTGAACACAGTTTTGCTCCAGCTGGGTTTTGGAAATGTAAGTGGTCACATTACAACCGAATCACATCTTTTGGCAATCATTGTAGCATTTTTGGATGGTTGTGTCTGTGGGAAGCTGAGTGCATGGTTCAGAGCCCCTGTCTCTTTAATCTACACTAGGCTCTTATCTCAAGGGCAGAAGCAGAAGGTCACTGGCTTTTGCCGGTTTGGCTTGCTTTCTTTCAGTGCCTCAGGCTTCTTCCCACCTGTATCTCTCCCTGTATTTCTCTAAAGAAACCTGCCCTGGTGGTGTGCTTTGCTTTTTTGTTTTGTTTTGTTTTGTTTTTTAACAATCCATCTATTACCTGAACATAACTTGCTTTTAAGATATCTGACCAAATACTATGTGCCAAAGGACATAAACTGTGACTCGTGACTTGGCTCAGAAACTTTCTGAATACTTACCCTGTACCCAGACAATGCAGAGGCAAAAGCTGCAGACTTATCCTTAATGGGTAAGTGGTTCTCACTCATCTTAATGCTGTGACCCTTCAACACAGTTCCTCATGTTCTGGGGACCCCCAGCCATAAACTTATTTTTGTGGCTACTTCATAGCTGATATTTTGCTACTGTTATGAACCATAATGTAAATATCTATGTTTTCTGATGGTCTTAGGTGACCCCTGTGAAAGCGTTGTTCAACTCACAGGTTGAGAACCACTGCTTAAAAAGTTAGCACTGTGCTATGTCTAAATGGCACCCATTCATTAAGAGTGTATTCTAAATGTAAAATGCACACTGAATATCGACAGTATAAAATATCTCGCTAATAATTTTTGCGTTTATTACCCATTGAAATGAGGAAATTTTGAATGTACTGAGTTAAGATAAAGATGTTAATTTGCTTTTTAAAAACAGTTTATGAGGGGTTTTTAATCAGCATGTGGTCCACATTGTCTCCTATTATACACTGGTATGGATAAAGTTCACATGAAGAAAGAGATCATGCATAGTGAAAAGACACCGAAAATGTGCTGTGGGGTAGAGAGAGGGATGTACAGGTCACTTGGGGAAACCCAGAAGACTTCAAGGAAGCAGTGGCTTTAGAAATGAGTTTTGAGGAGCCGGGCAGTAGTGGCGCACGCCTTTAGTCCCAGGACTTGGGAGGCAGAGGCAGGCAGATTTCTGAGTTCAAGGCCAGCCTGGTCTACAGACTAAGTTCCAGGACAGCCAGGGCTACACAGAGAAATCCTGTCTCAAAAAAATCCAAAAAAAAGAAAGAAAAGAAAAAAAGAAATGAGTTTTGATGCAGGACTGTGAGGAAAAGACCAGAGGCAACTTCGCCCAGCATCAGGGTAGAGATTTTGATCTCAGTCAGTTGGAGGACCAGGAGAGCTGTGGCAGATTTAGGATCCTCATCAGTTACCAAATCTGACTATCCATCCACCTTAATGGCCTGGAACAGATCTTCTGGACTTGCATCAAGTTTTATGAACCAGGAATGTGGGTAGAAGTGACTCCTCTGCTTCATGGAGTTCCTGGGTGGTGGTTTTATAGCTTATCTGATCAGGCCAGCTGCAGAGTCATCAGGAGTTGTCTACCTCCCAAGATGTCCTCTTCCTTTGTTTTCTTTGGAAAGAGGCAGGGAGGGAGAAACACCAGCAAAGCAGAACTTGGAACTCCCGTTGCAACCTGGGGGGGAGGGGGGTGTCAACAAGTGTCCTCTATGTTGGTCTGCTTTCCCCAGTGACCTCCTCAGTTCCTGGTTAAGTAGCTTTAGCTATATGTACACAGAGACAATACTCTGCTAATATTCCAGAAAGGGAGAGAGAGAGAGAGAGAAAGAGAGAGAGAGAGAGAGAGAGAGAGAGAGAGAGAGAGAGAGAGAGAGAGACTTTCTTCTACTATACATGGTAAATGAACGGGAATGAAAATCTGTTGTTTTCCTTTTCTCTCTTTCTTCTTCAGTACTCTAATCTCTCCATGTTCTTCTAGGTTTTTGAAGAGACCTTGTCTCAAACAAAACAAAACAAAACAAAAAGACACTACTTGATCCGGCTGTGAGCCAGTAATCCTGCTTAACTTTTCAAAGCTTACATTAAGCAATTATGTAATAATAATTGTGTGTAAGTGTGTCTGTTCATGTTTGTAAGGACAAGAGGACAATTTATGGGAGTAGGTTCTCTCCTTCTAAAAGTCAGCTCAAAAGCAGTCCATGATAGACACTGTGGTGACAGTTAAGAGGAGGGTATAATGTTTCCAAGCAAAATGAAGTTAGGTATGCATAGATAGTCAAGAAAAATATCTGGGCAGAAATAGGCTATGAGTTCTGTAAAAGTGATTGGGATTAGAGCAGAGCTGGCACTGCAAGTCAGACTGGGAGCCGTGGGCCTACCTTTGTCTGCCTATTGTCTGAGTGCTGGACCACAGCATCAAAGCTGGCAGGGAATCACCAAGAACAGAACGTTTATGGAACGTCCAATCCATACCCAAATATGCCCTGTATATGAAGGAGGGGCAGCTTTTGGTTTTCCTGGAAGGGAACTTTTCCAGAGGGTTTTTCTCTATGTGGCTACAGTCTATAGTGAGAGAGCAGAAAGCATGCCTGGGCTGCCTGGCTGAATGAACCCCAGCTGAGCACAAATCACAGGAATTAACCAGAAAGTGTAGTGGGGGAGGAGGCTAGGATCCTCTGGATTGGAGATAAGAAGTAGGAGGGAGTTGATTGCAGCCTAAGCTTTGAACCTGATCTCTCAGGCTCAACAGGAACACTCTGCAACCAGCAATGATTCTTAGGGCTCCTGACTTCTAAGCACTTCTAAGCTTCTCTCTTTGGGAGTGGGTAGGCAATGGGAGGGTGGGGCTTGGGGTTGGATTTTCTAAGGAATTTACAGAATGCTCTGACTTCTCCAACCATCTCAGAAAGTGTTAGGAGAGGCTGTGGGCTAATGAGCTCTCCCTGTCTTTTAGGGCAGCCCACTTGGGTGCTTGGGAATGCAGGAGAGTTTGGGTTACAGACTTGGCCTCCCAAATCCACGGATTGGACTTATGAACAGGGTCAATCTCTTCACTGAGTTGGCTCTTTGCTTTCACAAGCACAGGGGCACATTTCATAGACGCAGCACCTGAATAATGGCTTTGCTATAGTCACATGAGTTTGGGTTCTGGATCCACTGCTAAAACCTAGTCTCCTATTTCTCTCAGTCAGAGATCAGCTAGGCCACAAGATAAACAGTGACTTGTTCCTCGTTGGTTTGCACTGAGAAAGAAGAGAATGCCCTGAGTCTACCTAGGCATTCATTAACGTGCCTTGTTCTTTTGTCTTCAGATTTAACACATTGGATCTGTATGACGATAAAGGTGACCCTAAAGTCATTGTCTAGAACCATCTCCTTGATGGTATCTGTGGTTCCCTCCGGCACAGGAACTCAAAGAGGCTGAGACTCAGCTTGTTTCTGGCAGGCTTTCTTAAGAGACACTCTGTCCCGCGCAGATCCTAGAGGTCGTGGATAGCGTTTCTGCCTCTAAAACACCATGCAGCTGTTGGGTGCAGGAGTTTGTGTGAAAGACAAGCAGTCAGAGCCCAAGGGGAGCTGCAAAGGAAAAGACAGCTGCAAGTTTGTCCCTGAGTAAATCAGACTCTGACGTTTATTGGGCTATTTCCAGAATAACACCAGCAAGAAAACTGGAATGCAGGATTATATTTTCCAGGAAGGACTTTAGCTTAGGAAACTGGAACAAGCAGCATTGCCAATTGGGATGAGAGTGGCTTAAAGGGAAGGTCGTAGGTCTGGAGGCACGCAAACCTGGGAT
Organism: Montemys delectorum; assembly: GCA_019843815.1. Taxonomy (NCBI): domain Eukaryota; kingdom Metazoa; phylum Chordata; class Mammalia; order Rodentia; family Muridae; genus Montemys; species Montemys delectorum. The sequence continues at coordinate 5,045 of JADRCD010174749.1, read as the reverse complement.
ACTTCTCTCTCTCTTCCAACTTATAAGCGATTTGGGATAAATTATTTAATCTGAGCCTCATTTTCTTCGCTTACAAAAAAAACAAAGTTATACTATAAACCATATGTGGTGATTGTAGATGCTAGAAAGTGAGAAGAGACCTTGACAAATGGATGGCATTTGCCATATTTGGAGCCAGATGAAGATCCCAGAAGCCTCTAGATCTGGAACAGGCATTTCTTAACTTTATGTCGGGTACATGATTGAGGGGGAAAGGGCAGCAAGACTGGGGTGGGTGGCCAGAGAGGAAAAAGATCAAAAGGCCTATAAATATCTCTCAAACTTTAAAATGCAAATTCCCTGCTTGTGGCCCAGTTGGGACCCAATCTTTCATTATCACCTTTCTGGGAAGAACTGCAGAAAGGGGGGCAGGGTCGGGTAGAGAGGAAGGTAGCTACATTCTTTCCCTATTTGGAGTATTGTGGTTCTGTATATATCATCTTGTGAGCAAGTGTAGGTATGTGATAAATATTTCATTCAAATATTACCTAGAAATGTGGGCAGTTAAGTTAATTGCACATAATTTTCTTTGCAAATATATTGTGATTCCATCACATAGAAGAGACTATCTAATCCTTATCCTAACGATTCTTGAGGCAGGGGAGGGTTGAGACAGGGTTTCTCGGCATAACCCTGGCTGTCCTGAGACTCTCTATGTGGACAAGGCTGCTCTTGAATTCACAGAGATTCTCTTCTGCTTCCCAGGTGCTGGGATTAAAGGTGTGCACCACCATGCCTGGACTTAACCATAACTCCTACAATCTGCATAATTCTTGGGGTAGTATATGTGCTGTCTGTCTGTCAAGTGGATGGATGGATGGATAGTGAGTGAATGGATGAACGGTGAGATGGTGAATGAATGCACATATAGATGAGATAGATAGTGGATGGATGATGGATGGACGTATAGATAGATGAATGGATGGAAGCAAGGAAGGAGAGATGATGAATGGATAAATGGATAGATGGATGAATAGTAAATGGATGGATAGATTGTGGGAGCATGGATGGTAAATGGATGGATAGATTGATGAATGGATGAATGTTTCAATGTTAACCTTATGTCACTTTCATAAGTTGGTGACCTAGTTCTTAAGCAAGTACCCCTCCACTAGGCTTCACTGGAATCTGATAAGCAGCACCCCTTAAGAAGAACAGCTGTAGCCCTCTGAGGAACTCTTAGATGAGCACATTTTTCTCTTTGGTGACTTGAGTTCTGATCAGTCTCACAACCTACAAATGCATAAAGCTTCAGAGAAGCTTTGCCCTAATAGTTGTCCCAAAACAGTAGTTCTTCTCCCCTTATGAGCCACACTGTTGGTGACTGATTATTGTAGAAGGTGAAGAACTTTAAGTAAGCCCCACAGAGGAGACCTCTGAGAGTAAAGGGGTCAGGAAACACTTGGTATTCATTTCGAGCCAGATGTTGGTGCATTGCTTCCATTGTATCCCTCACTGTGAGTCAGAAGCAATGAAACTACTTCCTTGCTTTCCCATCTGGCCTGTTTTCTTTTCTTGCTAGCTTCACTTTCTCATGAAAATGTATCTAGGTTTTTTCCATACAAAAGAATTTAACAAATACACTGGACTGGAATTCCTTAAAATGTGTGGTTTTTATTAGATTTTCCCCTGGCTGAATTTCCTCAACTAAGTCTTATTCAAGAACTGGAGTCCTTCCTTCTCCCTCCCTAAATGCCACCTGCCACCCAAGGCTCCTATGGAGTCCCTTCATCTCTAGGAAACAACTTCTTCCAGTAGCATTCTGAGGCTATCTAATGTCCTTCTTCCCAACCAGCATATATTATGCTCATTATCCTTTTGGTTTTTTTGTTTTGTTTTGTTTTTTGTTTTTTTTTTGTTTTGTTTTTGGTTTTGGTTTTTTGGTTTTTTTCAGGACAGGGTTTCTCTGTGTAGTCCTGGCTGTCCTGGACTTACTATGTAGACCAGGTTGGCCTCAAACTCAGAAATCCGCCTGCCTCTGCCTCCCAAGTGCTGGGATTAAAGGTGTGCGCCACCACCACCTGGGCCTTTTTTTTCTTAATTGATTTATGTATATGGATGCTTTGCTTGTGTGTATGTCTGTGTGTAGTGGCCACAGAAGCCAGAGAGAGCCCTGGGGGCTAGAGTAAGAAATGATTGTGAACTGTCATGTGGATCTGGGAATTGAACCCCTAGCCCTCTAGAACAGGAGTTCTCAACCTTCCTAATGCTGAAACCCTTTAATACAGTTTCTCATGTAGTGGTGATCTCAAACCATAAAATTATTTCATTGCTACTTCATAACAGTGGTTTTGCTACTGTATGAATGATAATGAAAATCTGATATGCAACATACCTGATATGTAACCCCCAAAGGGGTTATAACCTATGTATAAGTTGAGAAACATTGCTGTAGAACAGCCAGAGCTCTCAAACATTGAAGTATCCTCTCAGCTTCTATGCTTGTTATTCTTAAGAACAAATGAGTCTGGTACCACAACTATATTATAAATGGCTCAACAAGAGGCATCAGATATTATTCCTGCATAATCTATACCAGACCTAACTTGACTTAGTCCACCTTTAGATTGCAGTATATTGGTGATCCAAGCTTTTGCTTCAGATAGGTTTGAGTTCAAAGGCTAATGCACTCAGCCATTCAACCAGTCCGTATGAATTGGGCGATGCCTGTTAAGGACTGCTGACGCCCCAGGAATATAACAAAAGGCAGTTCAAAGTTTACTCAGTTGTTTAGTTACTACAGTGATGGAGATGAGTGAACGAACAACAAAGACTTACAAGCAAAAGAACAGGATAAGAGGCAAATCTGAAGGAGCAGAGACTGCAACACATGAGGTTGCTTAGCTCACAAAAGTACCAGCTGGAAAGCTGGGCCTAGAGCAGTGGTAAGGAGTTAAATATGGCTTTGAGAAGTCTAGGGTGACAGAGCACAAAGTTAAGAGCTGTGCTGTGGAGTGAACTCTATGTTTCAGGCAAAGGAAGCAAACTGGTGCTGCCACACGAGGAGGGTAGGGGCAAAACAGACAAAGTAAGCGAGAAAGGCATCCATGCAGGTCCTTCCAGGTCCCTGTAAGGGAAGCTTGGATTTAGGGCTGAGGGTGTACCTTTGTTGATAAGAGTACTTGCCCAACATGCATCCTATCTTCAACACCAAGGGAATCAGGGGTAGTGACACATGTCTGTAAGCACAGCACCTTGGAGGGAGCAGGAGAATCTATTCGTGAGACTCTGTCACAAACAGAAACCAGAACAAAAAGGAGTCTGAGATCCATACTGTGAGAGGAGAAGCCATGGCAATTCTCACACAGAAGGACGTTAGAGTGAGATTTGCTTGTGGTAGATTATCTAGCTTGTTTATGTACTACCAAAATGCTCTTGTGCTTCTAACCAGGAAGATCAAGCTTGAAAGATATTTTTTAAACTCCTGCAAGAGAAGAAGACACTTGCCCTTTAGAAGTAGATGTACAACCGGGAGACTTACCTCCTGCTTGTGTGGCCTCAGGCATATCCTGTTTTTTTTTCTTTTTTCTTTTTCTTTTTTTCAAAGTATTTTCTGTGTGTGTGTGTGTGTGTGTGTGTGTGTGTGTGTGTGTGTGTGTGCTTCAAATATATATATATATATATATATATAATCTATTCTTTTCTCATACATTACACAGGCATATTCTTTTACTCCCTGACTTACTTTTAAGATCAGGTAAAAGGGAAAAAGATAAAAAAAGAAAAAAAAAACTTAACATGAACAAAGGGCATACCTCATTGCAGGTATCGTGAAAAGGACATTTATGTTAGACATGATCATGGAAACAGAGTTACTTTCAGCCGTAGCTTCATTAGGAACTGGCATGTGACCAGTATCACAGTTGTAGAGCTGTGGAGGAGGGAGGCAAGCCTGGGGGTTAACATGTAGAAGAATACAAAACGATCCATTCCTATCTCCTTGTATAAAGCTCAAGTCCAAGTGGATCAAGGACCTCCACATAAAACCAGATACACTGAAACTAATAGAAAAGAATGTGGGGAAGAGCCTTGAGCACATGGACACAGGGGACAAATTTCCTGAATAGAACACCAATAGCTTATGCTCTAGGATCAAGAATTGACAAATGGGACCTCATAAAGTTACAAAGCTTCTGTAAGGCAAAAGACACTATCAATAGGACAAAACGACAACCAACAAATTGGTCTTTACCAACCCTGTATCTGATACAAGACTAATATCCTATATATACAAAGAACTCAAGAAGCTAGATTCCAGAGAACCAAATAACCCTATTTAAAAATGAGGTACAGAGGTAAACAAAGAATCCTCAACTGACAATACTGAGTAGCTGAGAAGCACCTAAAGAAATGTTCAACATCCTTAGTCATCAGGGAAATGCAAATCAAAACAACTCTGAGATACCACCTCACACCAGTCAGACTGGCTAGGATAAAAGACTCAGGTGACAACAGATGCTGGAGAGGTTGTGGAGAAAGAGGAACACTACTTCATTGCTGGTGGGATTGCAAACTGGTACAACCACTCTGGAAATCAGTGTGGCGGTTCCTCAAGAAATTGGACATAGTTCTACCAGAGGACCCAGCTATACCACTCTTGGGCATATACCCAGAAGATGCTCCAACATGTAATAAGGACACATGCTCCACCATGTTCATAGCAGCCTTATTTATAATAGCCAGAAACTGGAAACAACCCAGATGTCCCTCAACAGAGGAATGGATACAGAAAGTGTGGTACATCTACACAATGGAGTACTACTCAGCTATTAAAAACAGTGAATTTATGAAATTCTTAGGGAAATGGATGGATCTGGAAAATATCATCCTGAGTGAGGTAACCCAATCACAAAAGAACACACATGGTATGCACTCTCTGATAAGTAGCCCAGAAGATCGGAATACACAAAGTACAATCCACAAACCACAAGAAACTCAAGAAGAAGAAAGACCAAAATGTGGATACTTCATTCCTTCTTAAAAGGAGGAACAAAATACCCACGGAA
>JADRCD010174748.1:0-19312 GCA_019843815.1 Montemys delectorum | reverse complement strand
TTAAAATCAGCCAAGTAGAAACAAAAAGAACTATACAAAGAATCAACAAAACCATTTGCTGGTTCTTTGAGAAAAATAGATAAACCCTTAGCCAGAATAACCAGAGAGCACAGAGGCCGTATCCAAATTAACAAAATCAGAACTGAAAAGGGAGATACAACAACAGAAATGGAAGAAATTAAAAAATCATCAGATACTACTACAAAAGCCTATATTCAACAAAACTGGAAAATTTGGATGAAATGGACAATTTTTTAGATAGATACCAGGTACCAAAGTTAAGCCAGGATCAGATAAACCATTTTAACAGTCGTGTAACCCCTAAAGAAATAGAAACAGTCATTAAAAATCTCCCAACCAAAAAAAAAAAAAAAAAAAAAAAAAAAAGCCCAGGAGCAGATGGATTTATTGTAGAATTCTAGCAGACCTTCAAAGAATACTCTTCACACTATTCCACAAAATAGAAACAGAAGGAACATTACCCAATTCGTTCTATGAAACTACAAAATCTCTGTTTCTTAATACATTTCCATGAAATACAATCCTGGACACTTAGATGTTTCTGAATGCTGCTTAATTTCATAGATATTTGTCAAAAATCAAATTTTCAGAGTTTAGAAAATAAATAATTTTCATCTTCGCCCTCCATAAAGTGCAATACAAACTCTATGTGGGTGATTTTTCAGTTTGTGCTGATAAGTTTATGATATGTAACAAGACTCAAGTATTTTGGAAAATTGGAGAGTTAGCCAATGTTTTCAGTCAGCTTTTACAATACAATTAATGCTCTATAACAAATTACTACAAACTACTAAAAACTACAGTTTTACAAAAATGGTTATTTCTTGATTTTCATCCTGGGCAGAACAAAAAATAGATGTTCACTTAGGACAGGGAAAATGTCACATATCCCTTGGAGAAAATTATATAAGTTTATTCCAGGTTGATTAAAATTTAACAAGTGTGGGATAAGTCAGTAAAAACAAAAATCTCAAAAACCTATACAAACATGGGTTGCCTTTTTAAATCGTTGTTTACAAGATCTTTTACACACAAGTAGTTGTAATAATGTTAAGATACTGCTGTAGGTACATAATTAATGAAATGTACAGAGGTTTATTTCCCCAAGAGTGGCAATTATGAATATATCTTAGAGTTCAAAAGATAGTGAAAGTAGAATCAAATGTTTATCATCTAATAATTTATTTCTGAAAGGGTGTTCTGTTTAAAGATCACCTATGGAACAGTGTGCAGCAAAGGTAGATGTCTTCTCCTATTTAAAATAAGGATGACATACAATTAATCATGATGCTTCTTTCAATTATCACGACCTTAAAGTGGAAGAGTATTCAGAGAAATGTGACTATGTCATAAATACACCCCAAAAGTCTTATAATAATCTATTATGAAATCTATTTTTCAATAACAGATCTCACAAAACTTATTAATAAAGTAGAAATCAGTTCACATTTAAGATTGAGTTTAACTAATTTTGCTTTTACTGCATAACTGTAAGAGCTTTCAGAACAAAAAACCTTGTGTGCTATACTGCAGATACAAACGTTTGCAGTTTAACCTTAGAATGGTCTAAAATGCATTTTTCATAGTAATTAAATATTATACATGCAATAGATGTTCACACCCATTTATACAATAACATAGCTCGCATGGAAACTAAACAGAGAAACTTGAACTTGAGAGACCTATAATAAACCAGTGAGATGCAGTTGTGCACCCTGAGATGTCTGACAAAGCCTTCTTCTCCTCCTACCCAGAAGTCACCACTGGGTCAGATGCTGTTATTTTGTTTTGGTTTATGATTTTTCATATGGATATAGCCTCAAAAAACATTATCTGGTCTTACACTATTTATAAAAATGGTGCCATTTTCTCATCTTCTGCAAATGATTTTTTATTTATTTAACATGGTTATGTTTAGAGTCATCAATGTTAATTTGCACTGTTCTACTTTCTTCATTCTAAATGCTGTGAAACTAATTATTTATGTATAGAAAGTTTGCTTTATAGAATGTATGCATCATTTAAAAACTTTAGCCATCACACATGACTCAGACAATGAGGCTTTCTTGGCAACCTGGCTTTTCTTCCCAGCCTCAATCCATTCAGGTCACCTACATCCAGTTGCCAGTTTGTCAGGGACTTCCAACTTCCCTGAGTCCCTCTCTCACCTCATGGGCTTCCTCAGATTCCATCTGATTTCCCTTCAGTAACTGCCAAATCACAACACTTGCATACTCTAAAGAGTGATCATGATGCCCACTGCCTGACTGGGACAATCCAGTTTCTCTCTCTGCCCTTGACTCCTGGGACCAGTCCTCACTGCCAGGAGAAACTTATTCCAACCTTCTTGACCAAGCAATTTAAGTAACTAGACTGAGACAGACAACCTGGAAACCAAAGGAAAGGGATGCCATGCCCACTTGTCTACTCCAGTAAAGTCTGCAGTATCAGGATTGAAAGACTGATCATGGACCAGAGGCATACAACTTCAAAGGGAGTTTTGCCTCCTGGGTATTCAGTCAGTCGTTGGCATCTCCTAACACAGACGTGTTCCAGATTAGTCTTTCCAATCGTCAACATACCTTCTGGTTCAGGCATAAAAGGTATCCCAAGAAATGATTCGTAAATAGCTAAAACTTAAGATTAAACATTGTTCCCTGGCCAGCACAGCATTCCAATATATCCTAATTTATTACCAAGCTGTCCTTAGCTTGGAATTTCTCACAAGGAAGCTGCCTTATCAGACAGGGTGTCCTCAGAGTTAGGAATAGAGGTCAGGCACTATTGCTAACTGTAAACATAGTTAGAATTCTCAGAGAAGTCTCACAGAAGACAGAATTGTTTTACATACCAGAAAGTAATTGAAGGGCTTCCCTCACTTAAGGGCATTCTCAGGAACTGCTAGATTGGGATGTCCTGGTGCTTGCCTCCAACAGACCCAGAGAATTAGCTTGGGACTGCCAAGATAGCTCCAGCATATGAAGGGCAACATTGCTCTTCCACTTTGCACCTGGATGCCTGATCTTACCGACCTTGATGTGACCATCACTTGCCTACGTGACTTCTGTCTTGTTGTCTGATCTTATTGCCTATGTGACTTTTGTAATTCGCCCTGTTTTCTGTATACTATATCAGCCTGGTTTTCATTTTGTGTATGGACATACTTATACATTCAGATTTGAGACAGAGCATTCGAGCTTTGAGCCTCATGCAGTCTGCAGCCCCCTGGGCCCAGAGCATTTGGGCCTGGAGGGTGCAGCACCTGTCTAGAAGAGGTGGCTGCTTTCAGGTGGCCTTAGATGTATGTCAACTGCTGAGCTGCCAGATTTTTCATTTCTCTTTTGTAATGATTGTAAAAGCTTGATGCCATTTTTTTATTAAAATACTATAATGTATGTATTTATTTATTTATTTTAATTAGGTATTTTCTTTATTCACATGTAAATTTCTCCTTTCTCAATTTCCCCTCCAATAAACAAACAAACAAACAAACAAACAGAAACAACAAGAACAAACCTCTGTTACCTCTCCCCTCCCCATGCCTGTCACCCCACCCTCTCCCACTTATTGGCCCTGGTATTCCCCTACACTGGGGCACAGAACTTTCACTGGGCCGAGGTCCTCTCCTCCTATTGATGATCGAATTTGCAATCCTCTACTATACACATGCTGCTAGAACAATCAGCCTGATGCCATTTTTAAGAAATACACTCAGACTCAGCAGTTCCTTGTGTCAACTCTGTCATTCACTAAATTTTTTGCCCACCTGACCAGAACTCTCATCCCGTGGAACAAGAGGTCCCCACAATGAACCCAGTCTGTGGCAAAGGGAAATGCCACCTCTGTTATGAATTAGTTTTCTCCTAAATGTCATAAAGCAAAAAGCAAAAAACAAAACAAAACAAAACAAAACAAAACAAAACAAAAAAACCAACCAACCAAACAAACAAAAAACCCGTAACAACCTTCTATTTTAGGAGAACGATTCCTTGGACAAAAATTAAAGACAAACTAAATCAATTAACTAGCTGTAGATGTGGAAATCTCAGCATAAAAATAAAGCCATAAAAATAAATAATACATCTCCCCCAAAATATATATTTCATATTAATGGCCCACAATAGAAATGACTTGGAAAAATTTTCAAAGAATTCAAATAAATAATTATAACAATATTCAGTCAATTCAAGGCTGACAAAGACAAAGGGGTAAATGTAATAAGGAAGTCAATCCCTGGGATGAAAACATAGTTTGAATTGAAGAAAAACAAACTGAAATGGTATGAGAAATGATGATTAACTAAGTCTTAAAGCTAAGACTCACCAACACAATTTATCATGTCAGAAACAGGTGAAAGGTAGATATAGAGGAATCGGGTCACTTAGAAATTGGGTCCATGAGAAACTGGAGGCAGGAAGACGGTGAAGATCATGGGACACAATGAACAGAACCTAACATCTGAGTTATGGCCACAGACAGAGAAGAAAGCTATCATAAAAGCATAAAGGATATTTTCTGTAAAATCAGAGAAGAAATAAAAATCAAAAGTAAAGAAAGATATGCCTATCTAGGTACAGAAGATCCATGAAAAACCAAACAGACAACATTGGAAAAGAAATTCTCCATGATATATTATAACCAAAACTTTAAAAATGGAATAATGAAAGAGTATTGAAAGATGAAGGGGGAAAACAAAAAAGTCAAGTCACCTCTAAAGGCCGGCCACTGGAACAAACCTGTTCGTTAGACACGTGCTTGCTAAAGCCAGAAGGGCCTGGGAAGATAGATTCCAAATCCTGAAAGATAACAGTCAACCCAGACTATTATATCCATCAAAATTACCTATTAAAGTTGAAGGAGAAAGAAAAACTTTCATTGGTCAAAACAATGACACAGATAGAAAGGAATTTGATTACTAAATTAGCTGTACAGAGGAAACTAGAAAGAATACTACAACCTTAAAAGAATGTGATGGATAGTTTAAGACAATTCAATTCAGGCTAATATTATCTGAGAAGAGAAGATCAGTTAAGACAGTGCCTCTATATGACTGGGCTGTAAGCAGACCTGTCGAGGTTTTATCTGTTGCTATGTATTGTAATGCTAAATACTGTCCCTGGTTGCCTCTGGGACCAGGAGATACTCATATGCACTAGGTGATTATTATATAACCTTGTCCCCTATGTTATCTCTAATTGGTCAATAAAGATGGCTATAGCCTATAGCTGGGTAGAAGAGAGATAGGCAAGATTTCTATACCCAGGCTTGGCCTCTGAGGCAGGAGATTATGAGAAGGTAGAGAGAGGAGAAGATACCACGGGGGTAAGTGAATAAAGAAAACACAGCCATGAGGGCTGGCCAATTAGAGGAAGAGAAGCCCAGGCAGTACATGGCAAAGTATAACTCAGGTTATTCATAGGGAAGTAGACACTAATAACTTAAAAAGTAGCTATCTGCCCAGTTCTAGTGTTGTAAAGATTTATCATAAATATAAAGGTTTGTGTCTTTTATCTGAGAACCTACTGATCTAAGGCAGGGTAGAAACCCCTGATTAAATATTTTCAACAACAGACCCTGTAAAGCCATTTTCACAATTAGTGATTGATAGGGTAGCCAGCCATTTCGGATGGGACCACTCCTGGGCTGGTGGTCCTCTGTTCTATAAGAAAGCAGGTTGAGCGAGCCAGAAGGGACAAACCAGTAACATTACCCCTCTGTGGCCTCTGCATCAGCTCTTGCTTCCAGGTTCCTGCCCTGACTTCCTTCAATGATGCACTAAGATGCACAAGTACCACAAATAAACCTTTTTCTTCCTTAACTTGGGTTTGATTGTGCTGTTCAGTTACAGAAATTTTAACCCTAGTTAGGATAGGGAACAAATAAGAACTGCTAGGAAGACAATAAAAACAGAGTTGAGAAAAACGAGAAGATCAACACAGTAGGAGAAATTAACAAACATCTTTAAAAATTCTAATAATGGGTTCAGTTCCCAGATAAAAAGACACAAACTAAGCCATTGGACCAGAAAATAGGATCTATGTTTTTGTTGTTTCCAAGAAATTCCTCATCATCAATGATAAACACCACCATAGGAAAAAATGAGAGAAAAACGTATTCCAAAGAAAAATTTAAATCTATTCTGATAATCTGTTACTTTCAGTTAGGTTGCTTAAAAAATTTAACTCTATGACATCTAGATATAATCGAAATTCAGGTTATCATAACATAGCTTGCATTGTATCTCTAATTAGTTTTTTAACTGATTATTATTATTGTTATTTAACTGATATTATTACTATTACTATTTTTTCACTTGGTTATTCTTGTTGGCCAATTGATATTTTCTTTTACTATAAATTTATTTATAACATGACAGTCTTTTTTGTATGTTCATTTTTATTTTCTTCTAACCATCAATAGTGTAAAGACAAGATGGTTTACGCAGCCTATATTTAATGAATTGATTTTTATCAACAGAAATGATTGTATTGGGAGTAACATTTCAAGAACTTGATTTAAGACAGAGTCCTGAATAATACTTTTAACATGAAAGCCTCCATAAAGGTATGGACACATGGATTACAAGTTAGGAAGTTGAAGGCAACAGCCTGCATTTAAAAGGTTAAGTCTTGTCCAAAATGGCCAAAACAAAACAAAAAATACTACCAACAATTCCCTGTAAAAACCAACAATAAAACAACAGCAGCCACAAATTCCAAACCAAACCAACTCACCAATTAGCCACAAACACAACCAAAGGAGGGAAAGACCAAAATGAGTAAAGCTAAAACAACACTCTAATATCTACAGCATGCAACCACATACTATTCCATACATTCCATGTCCAAGATAAGATAAAACCTTATTTACTCTATAAGATTTCCAGCTATCTTATAAACACCACAAGCAATAATTTCAAAGGAAAAATTTATGTTGAAACTTAATTACTTGATGAAGGGGAGTCAAAGCTTAAAACAACGAAAACCCATGGTTACAAAAATTTTACCGATGTATTAAAATTTTTAAATACTCAAGTGTGTCTGATGATGGGTTCAAAGTGGTTGAATGAACAGATTTTTAAAAGGTGCTTCCCTTGTTCTCCAAAGGCTACTGTAGGGCATAATTAACTACAGAGAGGCAGGGAGACAGTTTATCTTGAGATTTACTAACCACTGTTTAGCTTTAACACCATTAATTTTGGTATTAAAATAAATGTGCCTGTTCTTCACAATTAACTAGCATTTCTGCTCAGAGGGACAGACTAATGTAAGTAGGTTAAAAATGTTTGAAGTAGACCCTTAAGGATTCTTCTTGTGAGACTGGAAACAAATAAAGGCAGTAACTGATTTTTATTTTAAAGACTCTGCAGATAGAATGAATTCATATTGGCATCAATGGCGCCAATTTTAGCACATACAATGAACAAAAACCCAGGCATCTATTTAAGTTGAGGAGGCCTTCATTTTTGAAAATAAAATGGATGTCAGAGATTCTAGAACTTTGTTCGATGCCTGGCAAATGAGCCTGGATCTATAAATGAGATGAACAGGCATTGATGCCCCCAGCAAGAGAGCAAGAGAACAAAAGGTAAGGGAGTGTCAGAATGTAAGATAAATTTGAATGAATGCTCATAAGAATAGAGACCAAGCTGGAGATGCAGCTTAATAGAACAGAGCCTTCCTATTATATGCAAGGCTCTAAGCTCTGTCTCCAGTACTTGTGATAATGAGGGGTACAAGAATATTGTCTAACTGTGCACATATAAGAAGATTCTAATCATATATGGGAGGTTGAATGATCAATCTTCACTGACTTGCCATGTGACGACTATTTCCATGGCTAACTGAGTAAGCTAAAGAGAAATATTATTCAAAAGATATTTAGAGATGTGAACTGAGAGTTTAAAAGCTTTTCAGTGTCGATGATGACATCCTCTGGCTTGAACAAAGGATAGGAGGAGAAGGGTTTGTGATCCAGGTAATACAGGGACCAGGACTGTGCGGGGGGGAGGGGTGGTGGTGGTGGTGGTGGTACTAACAATAGTAAGAAAGCATGTCATCCTTGGAGACCTTGTGAGAGAAATTCAATATTAGGAAAGAGCTCAAGAGAGTTAAAGAGCTCTAGCATTTGTAGTGGATGATGGGAGAAATGATGTTCAATATTGACTACAGAAAGAATACCCCTGTACTGACCAGGGGCTTTGTGACTGGATAAAGTGGCACTAGTAAGCAATTCACCTGCAAAGGGACAAATGTAGTGACGATGACCTGAGGAACAGCAATAGTCAGGGGGCATGCAAATGCAGCAACAGTCCTTTTCTAATCAGTCTTCCTTAATCCCATAACAGTTTCATACTCTTGTGTGTGTTGTCATGGTAGACCTTACACGGTTGCAGTGGCATGTGTAAATCCAATTCACTCTCACTTCTTCTCCAATTCAATCTCACTCAGTGTTATGTTTGAAGTTATGTGAACATGAAATCTCAATTGTTATTTGCAAATGAAATTAAAAAGAGAGTTACTGATGCCAGTGACATTGTCTCCCACACAAATAAACTAAGCCCAGATACAGATTTGGCACTCACCTAACAAATTCAAATATGCAAGATACAGTCACTTCTTTTATTTTTCTGAACTAATTTAAAGGACTTCTTAACACACTCGATTTAGAGATAGATTATTTACAAGACTGGTTCTTTAGAAACAGCAAAGAAGCAGGCAATAAAGTGACTTAATAAAGTATAAAACATAAATCAATAATATATGATAATAAAATAGAATTCATATTAATAAAATAAATTTTATACTTCAGATTATGTTAAATATATAATAAAAAGACTTTCTCATATTTAAATAATGTCTCAAAACATTTTATTCTTCAATTAATGGAAATAAAGCACCAAAGCTTCTTGTTCTCAGCGAGATTTGCTTTTTCAGACCAAAGAAAAATTGTAGGGCATTATTCCCAAATTCAATTTATGTAATAGCAGTTCTCTCATATGCAGCAAGAAAGGGAAGAGAGCAAAGAGAAAAATAAAGGGATGAGAGAAGTCAGTGAGTGAGTGAGACTTGGAAGAAGCAATCACTAAGAGGCATAAAAACCTAAAAGCACTTTAGTTGGCAATATCTAGTGTCTGAGAAGACGATTTTATGACTGTCAAATATGACAAGACCCAGGGGGAATAGCATGTGCTGGAAAATATCTGTGGCCATTGTTTCAATTTTTCTAGATAGTCCATAAAACTTTATCTCTGTAGTGAGAAAGAGAAATAACAGCCTAGAGTTCCTGCTATCAAGCAATCATTAATGGCTGTGTTTGCTTTCAGACCAGCTTTCAGAGATATTTGCTCATTCTATTGGTGAGGCTCGTCTTTTCCTGGTAAAAGGTGGAACAGCTAAAATGTATGAAAAAGTTGTACTTGTTTTTAAATACTGTTAGAATGGGTTTAGTTGCACTTGCGTGCACACAATTTCAACCTTACACTCTGCATTAATAATTTTATCATTGCTGAAACAAAATGCCTAGGAAAAGCAGCTTAAGGAATGAATGCTGTGTAACTGATTCTTCACTATGGGTAGTTATGTGGGGGAGAATTACAGGGTTCTTTACTGATAAATTGTAAACTTCACTTCAGCGTGTTAAAATTGTTGTTATAGAATGAACACTGTTGGTCAATAATCAATACAGATTGATTTTACTTGGTTTTCAAAACTTTCTGGTATTTTCGTTGTCCTCTCAATATGGTAAGCTTGAAAGAATGTGTGTGTATGTATGTGTGTGTTCAAATAGATGAATGGTCTCTGTACAACGTGTAGTATATCTTTTAATCTGGTAATATATATTTTTTACATTTTACTGAGAATGTCACACATTAATATAATGCATTTCAATCAAATCCTCCCCTCCTACCTTCCCTCTACTTCACCTTATGATTCCTAACAACCTCTTTTCTGTCCTGATTTCACATATTGATTTTGGAACCCACTGAGTTTTCTTAATGCTGCCAGTGTATGAGTAGGCATATAGCCAGCCAGTTTAACATGGAAAGCATATCATGAGCCACATTGTAAAAATAAAATGTCTTCTCCCTCATGTTACGGCTATCAATTGCCAATCTACCAATAGCTACCTTTGGGACTTCCTGATCCCCTCCTCTATTCATCTTAGGATTTTGACTGGTTTTACAGTCAGAGTACCTATGTGCAACATGACTTGCATCAACATTTCATTACCTCTTTTCTCATACAATCTTCCTGTATCTCTGTGATACAGGATACTTATGAGCCTTGTGGGATGGCAATGTTGTTTGCCCATAGATTAGTGCTCTTCTCAACCTTCATCAAAGAATTTTCTTGTTACAATAAGTGGTAGTTAACATAGACCCTCACAACTAGTCAAAGATCAAAGAATAAAAGACTTTGGGGTAAAACATAGTATTTTGATTGAGTTTCTTCATATTAGCTATTCTCTAGGTTTTCTGGGAGTATTTTTAGGACACATAGGCCTTCAGTGGTTCAATAACATGAAATAATTGGGTTGTGGAGGCTATCCACAATTGTGTTTTAAAACTCACAGATTTCAAGTGTTCAAGTTGGTCTCTAAACCACATCTTTAGAATCCATGGAGAGAAGTTAATTTACCTGGCAAAAAGAATTGTGACCTTCACTGGAAGAGAACATAAAGTTGAGGATTGAGGAGAGAAATGCACTGAATGGATTTTCTTTTTTTGAGTTTCTGTGTTGCTGGAATGATGACAGTCCCTAACAAGCAGAGGTTTAGATCTTCAGGGTAAGAAAAGATTTACTTAGGAGAGATCCTGGTCTTATTTAGGGAAAGTTAGAAGCCTCTTTCATTTGTGAGAACAGCCTTGATAGATTTTAGGATTTGATTCTGCATACCTTCTGTGAGCAGCTAAAGATACACGGATGTAGGATCTCCTTATGTATCACAGCAATTGTCTCTTACTGCTACAAAACCTTGCTAGTCATGGCTGATGCTGTCTAGTTACTAAGTAGTTCATATTTAACAATGATCATTTAAGACTAAGTACTGGAGATTTTCTTATCTTAAAGACTTGCCTTTGTCTCTGTTCCATCAAATTTGCTGCTGCTTGGGCCAGGCAGTGGTGGCACATGCCTTTAATCCCAGCACTTGGGAGGCAGAGGCAGGCAGATTTCTGAGTTCAAGGCCAGCTTGGTCTACAGAGTGAGTTCCAGGACAGCCAAGGCTATACAAGAGAAACCCTGTTTCAAAAAACAAAAATTGCTGCTGCTTCTGAGAAGGAAAGAATACGCATATGCAATTATTTGGGCAATGTGGCAACAATACAACACGCAGTGGCAGTGGCTGCATGTAGTTTTCAAGCACCCTTTACGTTGTAATTGAAATGCACCTGTTTATACAGGTGTGATTCTTACCTATGTATTCCAGGCTTTAGCATCTCTTTCCTTATCAAGGTCATTATCACTTTTCTTCTCTCTTATAATTCTCTCATTTGATTCTCATTAGGGTTTCCAATAGCACAGCAACCTTTACCCGAAAACTGTTTGCTGCCAAATATGTGAAATATGTGCTGAGCATAAAGTGGCACAAAATGAGTTTAGAGATTCAAGAAAGGACAGATATGAAAAGAAGTTCATATTTTACTCTGTCTATTTTGTGCCTCACTGGAAGTTCCAAGAAAAGGGAATGAAATGACCTGGCCTAAAGTTTCAAAATGTACCTGGGTCAAGGCAAAGGAGAGATGGATCAAGAATAGAAGAAAGACTATTGTGATAGTTAGAACAATACATACTACTGCACTGCCAATAGTTTTAGAGAGACTGAAACACTGCATATGTGTTGGCAGAATTAAATAAATTTGTCAGCATATTGGGTTTAAAGTATGATAGTTTGAGAGGAAGGATATCCGGTGCAGATTGATTTGAAGTATATGTTCTCTAGAGATCTACCATGTTACAGATCCTGCTTCTGAAGCCTGATAGGCTTAGAAAAGATGTGAAGAGACATAGATGATAAGAATAAGATTTAAAATGTAAGAGCAGCCTCCTCCCACCTACAACATCCCCTCAACATGCCAATATGTGAAACAGACCCAACGTCCAGATCTTTTCATCTTAGCTGTTATGACATGGGGAACTGTAGTCTTGAATATTTTCAGAAGCTCTTTATATTTTTAATGTGCACTCCATCCATATTCATACTATGGATGTTCATGGCCAAGGCAATGGTAGGCATCATCAAGGTAGAAAATCTTGTTATATGAGAAATAGGAACAAGGTGTGAGGCTTAATAAGAGAATAAGAGCACCAGAGCTGTGCTGAGGACCAAAGATAAAGCTTTGTTTAAAGTGTGAACTGCTGGGCTGTCTTCCAGAGAACCTCCCAGGAAACTCCCCCAAAATGGAATTTGGGCTTTTTACTGGTTTAAGTTTGAAGAGAGAGTTGTGGGAGAACCTCAAGGAAGAAGGAAGAATAGCAGGCAAAAAGGGAGTAATCTGGGAAAAGTTTATGATCAGGCCTCTGGCTCTGAGGAGTGCAAGACACTATGGCCAACCTGCTCTGTTGACATAGGGAGCCTGAAGACTGAGAAATGTAGAATGCTCAGTTTGTACATCCCCAAAGGGGCAAGAACCACACAGGTCATCATCCATCTTGGTGTCTTAGCAACTCTATTATAGCCGAAGATCTGAGCCAGTCCAACACAGAAAACATCCCCGAAAAGGATCTGTAGGGTAAAAAGGTCTGAGTTTGAAAACCTAACCAAATCCACCAATCTCTGGGCTGGGTTTGAAATCCCACCCTGGAAATCTCTACTCCTGAAAATTTCTCCCAGGGAGAAATCCTATGTAAGCCCATCTCCTCCTGAGTTCCCCTAAGGGAACTGCTTCTCCCTATAGTTAAGGAAACTAGCCTCCAGAGTCTCTCCTTATGAATCTCATATGTGGTTTGTTATTCAATATGACTGTGATTTTCTTTGGTTCCCAATTGTCAGGACACCTTTCCCTGTAGAGATTTAACACTTCTGTGGGGAGTCCCCAACCCCTCCCCCCCCCCCCCACCAGAGCAGATCTCGGGGAAACCTTCCTCCTTAGAGTCGTAACACCTCTACTGGGGAAACCTTTTTCCTCAGATCTGTAACATTTTCACTGGAGAAGATTTTCCCTTTAGAGCTATAATACTTAGAGGATCAATTACTAGAACCTAGGAAGAAGTGCAGAAAAATAAATAAATTGACTAATGATAAGTGTGGTAGTTTGAATAGGTTTGACCCCAGTAGATTTATGGGTTTGAATGCTTGGCCCACAGGGAGTGGCACTATTAGGAGCTGTGGCCTTGTTGGAGGAAGTGTGTCAATGTGGGGTATGGGGAGCTGTAACTTCAAGTTCTCAGAAGCTCAAACTCTTAGGGTCCAAGAATCACAGAAGGAAGAGCCCAGAATTAAATACTATGCAAAGGCAAAGAACTCTCATTCTTCAGAAATTACTTGCATGCAGCGGTCAATCATTCAGCAAAATGGCAATGACCAAAGGGACTCATAGGCATTTCAGATGGTGTGAGCCATCATGTGGTTGCTAGGAATTGAACTCAGGACCTCTGAAAGAGCAGTTAGTGCTCTTAACCACTAAGCCCCTTTTTCTGACTTCTTTTCACGACAATTAGTACATTTGTTCCTGAATTTTAAATGTGCAATGAGATTCCTATAGGATATCAAATACAAAAGTTAATAGATCTCTGGATCTATCAGATTGAAGTCTCAGGTATGACAGGCCGAGCCTGAGTCACAGAGTATGATGCATTCCTGTTGCCTTCAACAGAATCATAGCTTTCTACATTCTGTTTATGCCTATGTGTATTAGCTACTATCCTCACATTTATGCCCTTGATGCTGTGCCAAGAAATGCCAGGAGTTAAATTGAAATGAGGCATAAAACACTTAACAGTCTTACTCAGCAATCTCTAGCACTTTTCTCCCAAGCACTGATGGAGAAAAATAAATCCCTTCCATGCTCTGTCGAACACACATAAGATAGGTGAGAAACAAGCTTTTCTTGAGAGTATGCATGAGCAAAAGTGATGCTTGTTCTGACTTTGCCTTTAAGCGACTCAGGTCCTTGCCCACTGTGATAGGTTAAGGTTGGAGCTTCATTAATTTATATCCAAAGCTTTGAGCAGCTGGATATGCCATGTGCATTTCCCATGACTGGAGAGCAACCTGCAGCGCTCCTGTACCACGAAGGGCAGCAATTTTCCTGAAGCTGTGATATCATCACTGACTTCCTAGTAGGATTACATGGAGGAGCTGCTCTTGGAAATAGGCAACAATTCTGTAGAAAACAGACTGATCCCAATGATAACCAGGCAGATTCGCAAATCATTGTTACAACAGCAACAAGGAATGCAGGAAGGAAGAGAACTGGTTCGATGTTCTTGAGAGATGCTGAAAATGAGAAAAACAGCAAGTAATTTTGTTGGTCCTTATCATAGAACACAGATTCAGCCAGGGGGATGGTTCATCTTGGACCGAGGCTTCTCATGTGTTTCCTTTCTGCTCTCTCCTCTTTAGTGTTTTTAAATAGCGTTCTCTGCAGAGATAGCTTTAAAAGAAAATCTGCTGTCTGAAATATGAAAAGACTGTGGCCTTTCAGATGCTATCCTCAGGAGAGAAGGAGAGGACACATCACAAACTAGGGCATCCCCATAAAGTTGGGGTTCTATTGCTTATCAGGGCTTATTTTTCTGTTTCCTGGACAACTTTTAAAGAGTAAGCTGTTAAATATGCCCCTTTCCAGAAATTGTTCCTACCATTAGAACATTTTTCTTTTTAATCAGGAAAATTCAGTGTAAGGAGTAGAATACACATTAAGAACTTTAAATTGAAAAAAAAATGAAGTAGACATCTATGGAATAGATGGCAAGAATGAAGGAGGGATCTCTGAGTGACATGGTGCTGGCTGCTTTGGAGCAATGCTGTCAGAGAAACAGCTATTTCTGAAGTTGCCATAGAAGCTTAGCCAGGATCAAGAGGTCACTGCACAGCTCCTGAAAGAGCCAAGGAAATGGGATACCACTGCCCTCATATGAATTAATTAAGTTTATTGAGCTTTTGTTGCAGGACACCAAGGTCTACCTGATATCATTTCTAATAGCTTTTCAGTGTATCTTGTTTAACAGTGTGACACTATGTAGCCCATTCAAGCACTCCAATGGAAATATGTTGCTTAGTTTTTCCCAGTGCTGGGATTAGTTGGATGGATCACCACCTACAGATCCAAGTTATTTCTCATCCCCAAAGTTTAGAGCCTTTACTTGATTCATAGCCGCAGGAGAAGGGGTTTCTTCAATTATCACTCAGGGTTCCTACACACAAAGGCATTTGTATGGAAAGCACAGCCTTACAAAATGGTGGGCAGTTTCTGCCAGGCACCTATTCCTGGAAGGTGAATGAGGCTCAGGAAGTAATTTCACCTGACTTCTAAGCCAACATGACTCATTAAACTGCAGTGGAGGAACAGGAAAATAAGATGCAGGTTTCTGGTAAAGAATCCTGTTACAGTGATAGAGGGGTGTTTTTGGAGATTATTTATATCACAGTTAATGAGATGTTGGTGAAGTTTAGGGGACATTTTCCAAGAAAAAAATATCTTATTATAGTGAGGAGTCTCCAGTTTCATCTGACTAAAATCCAATCTACCAGACATTACACTCTGCATCCTTCATACTTTCTCTCAGTGCTTCAGTTTATCACCTCTATTCAGGGCAAGAATGAGCAAGTAACTGGAAAACCTGGATAATTTGTTCCATTCTGACACCTGGAGTTTAATAGAAAAGTCAGGCTTGTCTCCCAGGAATAGTCATGTACATCATTAGTGCCATCTTGTACATTGTGTCTGCGCAATATACATTGACTAAAGAAATTCTCAAATCTGGATATATAACTTAAGATGAATATATACACAGGGTTTTTATTCCCCATTTGTATCTAAGGGTTCAGTAAATACTTGATGTTGAATTAGTTTTGTGAGAGACTGGAGAGGAAGCTGGGCTTGGCTGTTGATTCCACAATGTGCTTCAGGAGCAGCTTTTCCTGCCTATGAATTCATCTGTGAGACTTCTTCATTTATGGATCCTGCTTGGTGATGACCTTCAAGGCTAAAGGTAACATTACTACCTTTAAGCTGGTAGACTAAAGGAAAACCCATGTTTAAGTTGATGTGGTGAATAGATTACCACTTAATCTAACTTGAATAGATTTGCCCCCATAGATTCATGTATTTCAATGCTTTGCCCTAGGGAGTGGCACTCTTAGGAGGTATGGCCTTATTGGAGGTGGTGTGGCCTTGTTGGAGAAAGTGTCTGACTATGCAGATGGGCTTTGAGGTCTCCTTTGCTCAGGCTCTGCCTATTGTAGAAGATAATGTCCTTCTGGATGCCTTCTGATCAAGATTGTAGAATTCTAGGTTCCTCCAGGACCATGTCTACCTGCATGACGCTATGATTCTCACCATGATGATGATGGATTAAACTTCTGAATTTATAATTAGGCCCAATTAGATGTTTTTCTTGCTAAGAGTTGCCTTATGAATGGTGTCTCTTCACAGCAATGGAAATCCTAACTAAGAGACTTGACTTTTTCTTTTTTTTTGTAAAAAAATAATCTTTTCCACACCAGATATATATTTTCAATGGACTGGTGATTAATTCTATATTATTATTATTATTATTATTATTATTATTATTATTCAGAGGCAATGTAAAAGATGAATCATCCCTTTTCTTTACCCTTCAAAAATCAACTCCCAAGTTTGCTGTTATCTGTGTTCTTAGTACAACAACACATGTCAGCCTCTGTAGAATTGACTTTTGACTGCTTTTTGGTTGTTTCCCATCTTGTTTTGCTGAACTATAAATTACTCAGATAAACTCATTGTTAGTACATTCATCTTTTTCTTTCTGAAAGCTACTGCCATAGTTCTCACCTTTGTATTAACTTTATGTTCATCAGAAATTTTAAATAGCCTACACCAAAATAGGTATGTATTTTAAATACACACCTAGAATTTTCCATTTAATGTCTCCAGAGCATAGCTGACCAAGGAGAATTGAAAACATGGAAGACAAAATAATGGATAAGAGGAACTGTCGTCTAAATGTAAGCACCGTCGTAATCATGCTTAATATGTCCCAAGCTCCTTATGCTTCTTCTTTATAGTTCCACTCCACCTAGATTTCAAACCTATGAGATGCACTCCTCTTATTTCATGTTTTTTTTTAAATTTATTTATTTATTATAAGTACACTGTAGCTGTCTTCAGAAACTCCAGAAGAGGCATCAGATCTTGTTACAGATGGTTGTGAGCCACCATATGGTTGCTTGGATTTGAACTCAGGACCTTCGGTAGAGCAGCCAGTGCTCTTAACCGCTGAGCCATCTTTCCAGCCTGAGAATCATTTCTTGTTTCTATAGTTTAATTGTGTTTAGAAAGCCATATAAATGGATAGATCCATAATGCAACTGTCTAAGACTGGCTGCTATTCAGCACATGTCTGGGATTCATCTGAGTAATGAGTGACATTTCACCATACTGATGTCCTACCATTTACTCTATTGTTTCCTAAAATGGATAAATAACTTTTATTTTCAATGTTTTTTTTTTGTTTTTTTTTTTTTTTTTTTTTTTTTTATGTTCTTCCACCTCAGGCTTGGTTCTTTCTCTTCCTTAATTGTAAACTACAGTTCAAGGACATAGTTCAAGGTCAGTTTTATGATTGGGTTCACTGTCCTTTTCTTTTTGTTTGCATAGTATTACTCAAGCTTTAAATATTTTGGCTTTAAACTCCACCTATTAAAGTCTTATTCATCCACTAACACTATTGTTCAGGGATAATTCGATTGATTCTTTTAAATAGAATCTATTTCAAGGAAGATATCATCTGGAACTTTGGATTTTGAGTATTTAGTTCATGTTGATGTACGGCTATGCTTGATCATAGATTTGGATATAAACTTGAGGTGATAAATTCTTGAAGAAAATATTGGAAAAAGAAACAGTGTGTTATTAAAAATAGGTAAAACTCCTAAGAAGAGATTGATAAGGTTATTCACAAGCTGGAATGCATATAGGTACAGAGAATACACTGATAAGAGTTCCTGGCAGTCAGTCTATTAATTTGTATGACAAAGACATTAATTAACACATTTATGAAAAAATTAATCTCTTGGTCACTACTTGGGACTTCCTTTGCCCAATCAGATTGACGGTTAAAATTACTTAAAGCACAGAGCATGTGAGCTAGAGGAAAGTAGGACCGTTGGTTTTCTCTGTTCGCGTGACTAAAACTGCTCAAACACTTCTACTTTTCTGTGTCGTGATGACAGTTTATTGTCTGGTCCATGTAGGAAAGGAAGTACTAACCCATGAACTCTATGACATACTTTTATAGCTCAAGGCAGACTCTAGAAATAAAATGCTGTGGGACTGAGCTGAAACATTTCATGGTGTATACTGAGGTCAGGTTTGGAGCACTACAGAGCTTGGGATGCACAAGAAAATGTCCTTTAACGCATGCTACTGTGAAAGGTGAACAAAACGAGCCAAGGATCCCTTAGGTCACGAGGAGTCTTGACTTGTTTCATATTTCTGTGAATCTGAAAGACAGCAAGTCTCCTCATACCTTATGGATCAGGGATGGTGAGTGTAGACACAGTGGATGGTTACTATTGCGCTAAAAGCCCAGATGCAGCAAAACCCATTCCCAAATCAGAGTAGTAGTGTGAATATTTACTGGGTATCTAATCTTTAAGAAAAGTATTGGGCAGCAGATGCTGGAGAGGTTGCGGAGAAATAGGAACACTCCTTCATTGCTGGTGGGATTGCAAACTGGTACAACCACTCTGGAAATCAGTGTGGCGGTTCCTCCGGAAATTGGACATAGTTCTACCAGAGGACCCAGCCATACCACTCCTGGGCATATACCCACAAGATGCTCCATCATGTAATAAGGACACATGCTCCACCATGTTCATAGCAGCCTTATTTATAATAGCCAGAAACTGGAAACAATCCAGATGTCCCTCAACAGAGGAATGGATACAGAAAGTGTGGTACATCTACACAATGGAGTACTACTCAGCTATTAAAAACAATGAATTTATGAAATTCTTAGGGAAATGGATGGATCTGGAGAGTATCATCCTGAGTGAGGTAACCCAATCACAAAAGATCACACATGGTATGCATTCTTTGATAAGTGGTTATTAGCCCAGAAGTTTGGAATACAGGAAGAACGAC